>JAURVB010014577.1:0-11808 GCA_033002965.1 Piper betle | reverse complement strand
TTGTAAGATTTCTTGGAACCCAAGGAACCAGGACGCCCTGGTTCTTCCCCCTTTGGTTGCTGAAATTGTAGCCCTTCTTCCACCATTGTTGCTGTAGATCTTCATCCCCTTCATCCAGGAAGTTCGTCCTCAAGATGGCACCAGCAAAGCAGAGTTCCAAGCCAGCCAAGGGCAAGGAATTGGTGGTGGAGCTTGGAGGAGAAACACCCTCCACTGTGGCTTCATCCAAGGAGGAGATCAAGAAGAGAAGCAAAATTGCCTTTTATAAATATGGTTAATCAACTGCTAAGAAATAGTCAGCAAATGTTTAACAGGCTTCCTGTTACCACCAGATCTCAAGAAAACAAGGTGAATTTAGGGAAGTGTAGGTGACCGGAGAATAGCTGGAGTAGGAGAAGAAAGGTGCCGGCTGCAGATTTCGTAGAGGGAAAGGAATTATATTTCATATCCTCGAAAAAACTGTCATTACAACTAGGGTTTATATCTATTTATACCCATTCCAATTAAAATTAGCTCATTACTAACCAAGCCTATTTAGCCTGTACAATATCACTAACCACCCAACTAAAATATTCTTGTTACAGTCTCCGCACTGTGATAGTCTACAAAATAAAATGTTTAATGAACTTTTCTCCCATAAAGAACTATAAACTTCCTGCACATGAAACTAATCAAGAGGCAAGGCTGAAAATGACGATTACAACTATTAAATATCACAATAATACAATCTGCAGGATTATGTTTCAAATCGTTCAATTCTGGGCATACACCTTCCATTAATACTGCCTTACCAATTATATCAAGATTGTTTTCAGCATCTTCATCTTGATCATGATCATCATTATAAATTAACACACCAGATTAAATGACTTCATCACTAAAATATAGACGGTTGGTTTGACACAACAATTACGTACCCACCAGTTGGATTGATCCTACAAGCAATATAATCTATTACTAAAAAAAATGCTCCAAGGAAAAACAGATTAAGGAGAGATTGCTCAAAGGATAACTAGCGTTTAGACTTATCTCAATTTCCCTACTTTGCTAGGGAAAAAAATAAAATAACCCAGCTTTTATTTTGATTGATCATGATGAACTGCAAACACCATCACAAACAACAAATAAACAAGACACGATTATACATGGAAAGCATCCCCAAGGAGGAAAAATTACAGGGGCAAACACTCTCCTCAAAGCCAAGCCACAATTATTATAAACATTTACAACAACAGTATATACTTTGAGAGAAGAAAGTCTTGAATACTGATAAACACACCACCAAAAATGATACAACAATTCAGAGTAAAGGAAAACATGTAAAAAATACCGGGAAGACCAGATGGAACAATTGATCTGCAATCTCAAATGGAATCCATTCAACAAATCTTCTACTCGAATCAACTGTAGCCTTTACCCTACCGCCCCATATATTACAAGCAGCCACACACCTCTCAATTAGTATAAATTGATGGGCTTAGTTATCTACTTCAAAATTGATTAAACAAGTTGAATATCTTAAACACATTCTTATTAATATATTAAATTATACTTAAGTAAATATTAAATGTGATAATAACTTAACTTTTAAAGGATATTACATTCGACCTACCTTATAAAATTTTGTCCTTGAAATTCCATTATATGACTTTTGAGCCTAATCGAATCTCTCTAAACATCGTCATCCATCTAACACGGCAATTAATGTAAACCAATTAGCATAGTCATTTAGAAAGAGAAAGGGAGGGAGATAGAGATCTATTCTAATCTTCTTCCCCTTTTTGTTTGGATTGTAGTTGCCTGGAACGTCAATAAGAAAAATTAGTCAAATTGCACAACTATATTACTTTGGATGCAAAATTTAATCAAATGTTGTTTTACACTTTTGAACTTTCTATGTGGAAAATTCAGTCAAATTTTCTATGTAGAAAAAGCTGAATTTTCATATTATTAACTTTGTAATGGGAGTTGGCTAAATCAATATGTCCTTGTCTAAATTTGTGTATGATACAGTACTGTGGAAAATTTTTAGACACAATACGCCATCGAATATATAATAACTTCCCAATTCTGGCCAGCTTATATGAGCATATATGAACATTTTCGCACACTAATCTTGCTTACGAAAACATTTTAGCCTTTTTACCGAAGTTAACCTAGATGTTTAATGATACTTGGGCTCAATTTACACAAAAGAAAGAAATTAAAAATTTATAAAATCCAAGAATAATGAAGCACAGATCTTTTTAATAAAAAAACGTTATTCAATTCTTCAACAAATAAAAAAAGTATCATTCGGGTCTTCCGCTAAATTAAAAAGCATCTATCAAGGTGTACCAGGCAAGTTGATGAAGGCTAGCACAGGAACTCTCACTTGTTTTCACACGTCGACGGACATGACTCATGACTCACGCTCTGGACTCCATCGTCGAAATATAATAAAAATTTAGTTAACTTCTTCAATAGTTTCTTTGACCTGGTCTCTTTAATTGTTTCAAGCTATAGTTCTTTACGGAATGTAGACTGCTCTTCATACGTGAGAAATGAATTAAGAGAAGGAAAAGATTTGTTGACTGTTAGAGCCTTTGGAATAAGAGTGGGAAGACTTGGACTATTGAAACGGAGCATCTTTACTGACTTCTAATTAATAGTCAGTAAATGTTTAACAGATTTTCCCGTTACCACCAGGTCTCGATAAAACAAGGTGAATTTAGAGAAATAGCCGGAGTAGAAGAAGAAAGGTGCAGGACTGCAGGTTGCAGATTTCTTATAGGGTCTATACCGATTTATACCCAGACCAATTACAATAAGCCCATTTAGCCTATACAATATCACTAACCACCCAACTATAAACTTCCGCACTGTGATAGTCTACAAAAACAAATGTTTAATGAATTTTTATCCGGTAAAGAACTATAAACTTCCTGCACATGAAACTAATCAAGAGAAGGTTGAAAATGACGATTACAACTATTAAATATCACAATTATACAACCTGCAGGATTAGGTTTCAAATCGTTCAATTGTGGGGCTGTACATTTTCGATTAATACTGCATTACCCGTTATATGAACATTGTTTTCAGCATCATCATCACTATAAATTAACACACCAAGCTAAATAACTTCATGACTAAAATATAGACGAGTTGATTTGACACAACAATTACGTACACACCAGTTGGATTGATCCTACAAGTAGTATAATCTATTATAGAAAGAAAATGCTCCAAGGAAAAACAGATTAAGAAGAGATTGCTCCAAGAATAACTAGCGTCTAGACTTATCTCAATTCCCCTACTTTGCTTGGGGAAAAAATACAATTCCCCTGCTTTTATTTTGACTGATCAAGACGAACCGAAAACACCCATCACAAACAGCATCTAAAAAAGACATACGATTTTTCATGGAAAGCATCCCCAAGGACGAGGCCCGGTGTAAACAAGCATCAACCGTAGCCTTTGCCCTATCTCCCCACACGTCACAAGCTGCCACACACCTCTCTAGAATGATTTGGAACCATAAATTTGTGTAATAATAAGTATATATTGCATGGGTATGAGTGCACTCCTCGGCACCCAGTAGCCCGAACACTGCCCAAATACAAACAATCACAACATGCTTCGTGCGCCATGGGGACGTAAATATACTGATCAAAAGAAGTAGAAAATTCCAAAATTTGTAGGCCTAGTTGTTGAATTTGGAACCGAAAGGGAAGAAGGAAGGAATCGAGGAAGAAGCCTGGTGCCAGACGCTAGAGAGTGCCAGCCCAGGCTGCTATAATGGGTAAAAAGCTTACACCAGCATCCGGACGCTAGTGGCCAAGACGCGGATCGCAGGTTTGAGACGTTAGAGAGTGCCCGTTTTTTACGATTTCTTCACCTATTTGTACAGAATTTTGTCCTAAATCTTAATAGAACCTAATTTGTGATTAGTAAGAAGTTGGACAGGGTTCTCTAGGGTTCCTTGGCGAGGGAGAAAAGTTTTCTTTTCTGATTGTCAGAAAATCAAGGAGTTATTGAATTATACATGTTTAGTCAAAGGTGAGAGAGAAATAAAGAAACTTTATAATTATTTTAATCTCCTTCATAATAAAAAATACTCGTCTCGGTGGTTTATACGATATTTATCATCCGCGTTAATTCTTGGTGTCTTTCTATTTCTATTATTCTTTATTATTGTTTGTAAATATTTTACTGTATTTCTTCGTACTGATTCTATTGCGCCAAATCAGGCATATCCCCAAAAATTGGTATCTACAGCTTGGTTATAATGGAGAAAGACAAGTTGAAATTTAAGATTTAAAATGTTTAATAGCAAATGAAATTTTACTCTTTAAAAAAAAGGGTAAAGAATATTTTGGTTGTTAGAGAATTGTTGAAAGCACAATCAGCAAAACTTATAGAGATGAGGGCGGCCGATTGGATAGAACTTCAAGACAAGGTGAAGAGCACCATAAGAAATGTTAAGCAGATGAGGTGATACACAACGTGCTGGGTGAGAAGACAGTAAAGCTGGAAAGGTTATACACAATAAATAATTTGTATAGCAAGTGTTTTATTAAGCAATAGTTATACTAACTCAAATTTGCTGAAGGAGGGTATCTTATGGTGTATATAAGTGAGTTTGAAAATCTTCTTGTGCAGTTTTTGAACTTCGAAGTGAAGGAAGAAGAAGAGGAGAAAGCAAACATGCTTTTGGCTTCTTTACCCAAGTCTTATGATCATTTGATGACCACTTTAACTTTGGGAAAGAAGCCTATGTTAGTGAATGATGTCAAAACTACTCTTTTCTTTGCTGAAAAGATGAGGAAGTGCAAGAAAGAAAAATCCCAAGAGGAAGCATTGATTGTAGTGAAAATTGGAAGACTCAAGGGGAAAGACAAGTCAAATGTTGTCTGTTATTACTACAAGAAGACTGGACATCTCAAAAAAGAATTGTCAGAATAGATTCCAAGAGGGTATAGCTTACAATAATGGGGATCTTCTTCACCCACATCAGAAGCGAATTCAAGTGATGATTAGATTCTGGATTCAGGTTGCTCATATCACATGTGCCCAATTAGAAATTATTTTGACACGTACGATGGAAATATAATAAAGGATGATAATTTTACATGTAAGGTCATTGTCATAAAAATGGTTTAAATCAAAATGTTTGATGGAGTTACGAGGACACTGAGTGGTGTGAGACATGTTAGAGTATGCTAGCCGCCAAGGAGAGGCAGGGTTTGCCCAGGAGAGGCAAGGGTTGATGCTAGTTTATGGCATGAGGTTGATTGTTATGTTGGTTTGAGAATATTACGAGCATAATTTCTCACCAAGGTGGAGATTGTCGAATTTGGAAGCAGAAATGCAGAAGGAATCAAGGAAGAAGCCCCCGCGCCCAGATGCTGGAAAACACCAACCCGGGCTGTAGCTGTTGGAATGGGTAAAAGGCTTACAGCATCCGTGTCCAGACACTACGATGCAACCAAGATGTGGATTGCCGGTGAGGGCTGTTTGCATACCCGTTTTTTATGATTTCTTCATCTATTTATACAGAACTTCATCTTAAATCTTAATAGAACCTAATTTCTGATTAGGAAGAAGCTAGAGAGGGTTCTCAAGGGTTCCTTGGTGAGGGAGAAGGAAGGAGTTATTGACTTTGGCTTGTTGATTCAACGGTGAGAGAGAAAGGGAGACACTTTGTAATTGTTTTAATATCTTTCATAGTGGAAGTTACTCCTCTTGGTAGATTGTGTAGTATTTGTCATCCATGGTATTTCTTAGTATCTTTATATTTTTATTATTCTCTATTATTGTTTTCCATTATTTTGTTGTATTTCTTCAGACTTTATTCCGCTGCGCCGACTCGTGGGAGACCTATATCCCAAACACTAGTGTTAGAACATATATCTCACATCTCACGTCAAAGGGATTTGTGGATAGAGATGAATATGTGTGTGTGCACGAATTAGCGCACCTTCGCACGATGGAAGTCTGAGGCGAGTGTGTGCATGGGTGAGTCAGAGATCGGATTGACCCAAGGTGCCCTTACCACTGAAATCGAGAGTTATTTGACCTACCAAGCACAAGAAGTTGAGATAAAGAGATAAATATTTTATTTTATTTTTTATTTCTTTTCAATAGCATTATGAGAGTTTCCGCTCACTTTGAATTCAATGTCATGGGGTCTTCAAGGGGGAGCACAGTTTAATCTTCAATCCCCAGTTGGGCGTTTGAGTTCATATGAAGTTCGAAACTTTAAAAGTTCTGGAGTGTTCTGATCTCTAACTACAAAATATGACTCCTTCAATATGTTCAAAATGTCAGAATCAAGTTTCACATAAAATTAAGTACAAGAAGTTATATATTACTCAAAAAATATGATATTACAAACTTGATAGTCTTTCGATGTCCTTAAATGCTGGATGGATTATCGGCGAAGAGAAAGTCTGACAGGGATGAGGACAGATTAGGACAGGAAGTTGGAGTGTAAGGGAGATGGAACGGTGATGGACTAGTCAACGGATTCTTTTGTTGGCTAGAGTTTCACTTGAAAATTGTAGGAATGAAGAGAGCGAGGAGAGAATATATATATATAAAACTTTTTTTTGCTACTAACTTGTGTTTTGGAGAGGCATGAAGGGGTATTTATAGGGTGAAATGGGAATTATAGATCTTCATTTTTTATATAGAATTTTAAATCATGCAAACCTCACAATACCTCAATTTTCAACCATTTAGGTCCCACAAGTCCTCTATTTTCGAAAAGTTGCCAATAATTGAACCATTCTATCACTTTGGCATATAATATTCCACCTAAATCCATTATTCACTCCATCAAGTAGGCCCCACCAAAATAATCTTTATATGGGCTTGTTATTACTTGGGCCTTGCATTGGTTAGGATTTGGGCTTTGCATAAGAGTTTTAGGATTATAAAGTGGGCTTTGAAATGGTCTTGGTCTGGTGAATTTGGTATCCTCTAGGGTTAAAAATATCTAGCCCGAACATTAGCCCCTTCGCTATTATCTACACGCCTTGTGAAAAGGTTAATCGCGAATTCCAAGTTTCTTTAGTCCCTGCAAAGGAACGTTAGAAAAACTCTTTTCTTTTTTGTTCTCTCTTTTTTAAAATTTTTTTGCTATGTACAACAACATACTCATAAAAAAATTCAGTCAGGACAACGACCACCTACAGCAGGATCCACCAAAGCTTTAGATACTTGGCATTGACATGAATAACTTCCTCATCAACTACAGTGGTGAGATCATAACTTCGCAAGAAGGGGAAAACTTTGCACGCCGTAGATCAGCTTGAACCTCCCTCGTGTTGCACAAGACAAGGCTACCCGGGATGAAAGACCAGGAGATGTCTTCTTATTGTAGTGGTAGGCCATCTTTTCTCGGTAGGGTTGTAAACATTTGCTAGCATCATTGCAGTACTCATCAGGACACTATAAAGTTGCAATGTGCTCTACTGAATAATCACGATGGAATGGCTGTTGAGCAGCAACAGCAAGACGAGCAGCTAGGAGCTCAATTCCTACCGATAGTATGGCCTTATTTCCATACACAAGCATGAACAGGGTAACACCTGTACTTAATCTCACCGAAGTTCGATAAGACCACGAGGCTTCGGACAGGCGGTCATTGCAGTCTGTCTAGTTGTCAGCAATAGTCTTCCTTAAAGGATATTGTTAAATGGCTCAACTTGACCATTGCTGTGGGGGTTGTAGGTCAATGATTCAACCTTATGAGTCTTGTATCTTTCTATCAACTCTACAGTCAATCCCAAGAATGGAGTTCCATTGTCTGTGATGATTTTCCATGGAACTCCAAACCTTTTCCTCGATGAACTGTGCTACACACACTCCAGTCTATCACTTGAAAGGGATGACTTCGGCCTACGTTGTAAAATACTCAACCCCGGTGAGAATAAACTTGTGCCACTTAGAAAAGACAAGGTTAATAGGGCCAATAAAATCGAGCCTCCACATCTGGAAAGGCCAGCATGCAGCAATAGGGTGCAGTGGCTGTAGGAGTATGTGTTTCAATGGCGCATGGAGTTGACAAGACCAGCATGAACGAGCAAACTCGATGCAATCTTTGAACATAGAAGGCCAATAATAGCCGACCTGTAGGAGTAGTTGATGCAATTGACATCCACCTTGATGTTCTCCACAAGAACCTTTGTGAGCTTCCTTCATTGCTCCCAAGCTTTCCTCTTTTGTGAGGCACCGAAGAAGAACACTGCTTATCTTCTGACAAAATAATATACCATCCTCGAGCACATGCCGTGTGGCTAAACGGAGAACTTCACGGGTCTTTGTGCGATCTTCTGGCGAGCAACCATGGACAGGAAGTCTACAAGAGGACCAAACCAGTCAGAGTATTCCTCCAAGACAAAAGTAGTCTTAGGTGCACATGAGGGCAAAACAGAAAATGCAGGTGCATCTTGGCGAAAGAACGATACGAGTCGTCTGTCACAAGTGGCATACTCAGAAATCTTTGATCCAAGTACAACCAAAGCATCAGATACAGTTAGATGATCTTGGGACATGCTCGAACTGGAGGTCTTCAAAATGCTTCCTCAAGCATGATACGAGCATGTCAGACTACACGGTGAGCCTCTTTGATCTGGAATTCCCACTTAGTTTGTTGAATAACCAGAAGTGAATCACCTCGAACCAAGAGATGCTTCACGCTGAGCTCGATACCTAGAGTAAGGCTGAGTACAAAGCTTCATGCTCAGCTGAACTGTTGGTCCATAAATAGTTCAAGCTATATGCATGAACGTGCAACAGATCTCCTGGCTCCATCAACACTACTCCTGTGCCCCCACATGAGCCAGCACTTCCTCATAATCCAACAGTAGCACCATTAAAATAAAGCGTCCATCGAGGAGTCGACACTGAGACAAGTAAGACAACAGCTTCAATAGTTTACTCAGGTGGTAAGGCTGGGTGATTTTGCCAAGAGTTCTGCCAGGGCCAGGCCTTCAATAGTTTTCTGGGTGATGCACATGATGTCAAACTCCATCAACTTCAATAGCTAACATGCAGCACGTCCAGCGAGGGCAGGCTGTTGGAGTAGCCAATACGCACCTTTGGTCGCCGCACCATCGGTATCCTCCCCGCTTGCAGCCTCGAGCTGGACCATCATGTCTAATAATCCATTGATGAACTGGTACTGCTCTCCCTTCCTTGTCGGTTGCTAGTTTAAGCTCCTTGTCCGTTCGGATGTTTGGTATAATGCTGCTTTGTTTAGGCTCCCTGGAGAACCTTTTTAGCAATTGCATTTCTGTGTGATTAGTGACTTTCAATTTTTGGTTTGATTTTGTATGTGATTAGTGACTTTCAATTTTTGGTGCTGCATAGTTTACAGATATTTTTTTTGTTAATAATTAAGACTTTGGGCGATCTCGCATTATCAAATTGTTTATATCTGTTCTTTCTCACTGCGGCTTATGTTGAATTGTGGAAAGTTATTCCAATGATTTTGTAAATAAAGTACTGGAAATCATTAACTCCGTTAAATGAACTGGTAGTGCTCTGCCTTCCTCGTCGGTTGCTAGTTTGAGCTCCTTGTCCGTTCGGATGTTTGGTATATGCTGCTTTGCTAATAATTTAATCACTAAAATCTCTAAATTAGAGTTTTTTCCCTTGATATAAATCCTTTTTGTTCTTAATGCAATTTCTGCTTTCTTGTTCTTAGTAATTGCACGATAATCTTCTCGCCCTTCTTGTTCTCCAATCGGATAGAAAATATAGTTATGACATAAGTATGAAAAGGAGAGATTAATAACACAAACAATTAACACATATAATGAAAGTAATTCCCAGCTATTTCAATGGAAGGATGATGGAAATGGTGTTGGTGGCATCTCTATGCTGCCGACTTCTCCTTCAAGCATTTCCAAAACCTTGGTCATCGAAGGCCTTCTTCCTGGTTCTGTCTGAATACACCATAATCCCACCATTATCATCTTCCTTGCAATTCCTTCCCCTTCATCACTCATCTCATCTTCAAGTTCTAAGCTTTCATTCTGTTCTATTTGCTTAAATACCCAGTGAGGGAAGTATATTTCACTAGTGTTTTCAACATGAACATCGACGTTCCTCCTTCCTCCGGCCATCTCGAGAACCATCATTCCATAACTATAAACATCAGATCTGTAGGAAACCCGACCGATGTTCCTGCAGAATACTTCCGGTGCTATGTATCCAACAGTACCTCTAGGAACCAACATAGATATTGTACCAGTGTCCTGATTAGGACATAGCTTGGCCAGTCCAAAATCTGAGATTTTTGGGCAGTAATTATCATCTAATAAGATGTTATGAGGCTTGATGTCAAAGTGTAGAATTCGCATACTACATCCACGATGAAGGTACTCCAATCCCCTGGCTATGCCCACTGCAATTTGTAGCAGTTTCTCCCATCCGAAGACTGGATTTGCAGTCTCTTGTTTCCTGTTGTAGATGACCTTTTCAAGTGACCCATTTGGCATGAACTCATAAACAAGTGCCCTTCTTGGTCCTTCAGAACAGAAGCCTAAGAGGGTGACAATATTAACATGGTAAGTCCTGCCGATGCTTGCAACCTCATTGACAAATTCTTCCCCATTGCCTTTAGACTCTGTTAAGACCTTGACTGCTACATCTCGGCCATCAACTAGCTTACCTTTGAAAACACCCCCAAAGCCTCCTTGGCCTAGCTTTACTTTGAAGAAGTCAGTCATCTTCTTGATTTCATAATATTTGTACCTTTTGGGAGCCGTTGAGCCAAAAGTCCTCAGAAAAGCTTCCACTTTGTGACTGTTATCCTTATCTTTTTTTCTCAAGTTGAGCAACCTCCTCAATGAATTTTTCAGGGAACACTTCCAATAGAAGCATACTGCTGTGATGAAGAAGGTGGAAATTGCTGCAATTGCGCCTGTCAGAGGTATAGTTAAAAATGATGGATATTTCAACTCAATTTGAAGTATAAAGGTATTTGCTATGGAAGATTCAAATCATCTTCTTTTTGGGGGTACTAAACCTTCTGTAATTTGGCATGGCAGGCTAGCATTTGCACAATATGGAAGAATCATTGCAAGCTAGTTGCTTTGTTCTATGTCAAAGGCATTTCTTTTAATGTATAGAAGAATCATTTCATGCTAGATGCTTTGTTATATGTCAAAAGCATTTCTTTGAATGCAACAATACAAGTTGAAAACATGGAATTGAATTCTACATGATGAATCGCTGGACATGGATTAACACATATAATTCATGCTAATTACGAAAACACTATTATCATTTATTTGTGTTCATGTCTGCAAAAAGGCCTGGCGACCATCTCACGCAAGTATACAGTGACTTCTTCTACTAACTGTTTCTTTATTGATGATTGGCATGCATGCAGTTTGAGGAGCAATATTTCTAGAGAAGCGCTAGTATTTCTCATTGCGCTTTATCTATATTTCTTCTAAGTGAGTTTTCTTTTTATTATAGTACTTTATTTATGTTCTTATGTGTAGTTTGTTTTTCTTTTTTACTCTCAATTATGGTTGCATTTCTCCTTTTAGACATTTTTAACCCTTGTAGTAAATTTTCTAATGATGTGTTGACCCCAGTCTAATAGATACCATATGGCCTATATTTCGCTGTGAAAAAGTCACCATTATGGGAGGGAGGGAGGGAGGGAGGGAGAAGTGGAATACCTGCAATTGCGATCAACATTTCTTTTCGCCACTTTCTCCTGCCTGAATCATCAACAAGAAAGCTTAGTCAAATCACTGAATTATGTTAGTTCGAATACAAAATATAAATTACTTCTTGTTT
>JAURVB010014576.1:0-16958 GCA_033002965.1 Piper betle | reverse complement strand
AACCACCACAAAAATGCCATCTTTTGCATGACTCTTTGGCAATCCACTAATGAAGTCCATGCTAATGGAAGTCCATATTTGTTGGGGTATAGGAAGTGGTTGTAATAATCCAGCTGGTGCTAACGTGGAGCTCTTGAACTTTTGACAAATGTCACAATTCTGCAAATAGCTCATCACGTCCTTGTGCATCCGAGACCAAAAGAAAACCGCTCTAAGTCGCTTCAAGGTCTTTTGAATCCCCTCATGAGTACCATCATGGAACTCTTTCAGAATGATGGGTATAATATCCATTTGGGAAGTCAAGTAAATCCGGTGTTTGTAAAATAAGATGTCGTCCCTCACTTCCCACCTTGAGGACAGCTTGTTGTCAGCACATTGCTGTTTCAGCTTCAACAAATGCTCATTGGTAGTATAGGCTTGTTTGATCACCTCTAACCAACTTGGCAAAGCCACTGAGAGTGATGTACAAGAGAGCGTACCTGTTTGCTTGGACACATTACCGACGGTTTCCAGCAAGTCGCCTTCCTGCTGTCTTGACAAAGCATCAGCAACTCTATTTTCCTTCCCGGGTTTGTATTCGATGACAAAGTCGTATCCTAACAGCTTCACCAACCATTTCTGTTGTGCCATGGTATGAATCTGTTGATCCCATAAAAACTTGAGGCTGGAATGATCTGTTCGGACCACAAATGATCGACCCAACAAGTAGTGACGCCACTTTTGGACAGCCAACACTAAAGCCATCATCTCCCTTTCATAAGCTGACAGCAATAAATTTCTCCCATTCAGTTTCTTACTGAAAAATGCAATGGGCTGGTTTTGTTGCATCAAAACAGCCCCTATTCCCATCCCACTCGCGTCACACTCAATCACAAAGGGTATATCAAAGTTTGGTAACACCAGCACCGGAGCCTTTGTGAGAGCTTGTTTCAGGTCATGGAAGGCTTGCTCCGCGAGAAGGTCCCAATGATAAGCATCCTTTTTCAGTAAATCCGACAATGGAGCTGCTAGAGTACCAAAGCCCTTGATAAACTTTCTATAATACCCAGCTAATCCCAAAAAGCTCTTATACTCTTAACTGATCTCGGTGTCGGCCAATTCACAATAGCCTCTATTTTTTCCTTGTCCACGCCAACACCTTCGGATGAGATAACATGTCCCAAATACTGAATTTGACGAAACCCAAAAGAACATTTTTCCTTCTTAGCATACAACTCATGTCTAAGCAATTCAGCTAGCGTCAACTCAAGATGGTATAGATGTTCATCCCAACACTTGCTGTATATAAGAATATCATCAAAGAAAACTAATATGAATTTTCTGAGATAGGGAGCAAATACCTCATTCATCAAAGCTTGGAAGGTGGAAGGGGCATTGGATAATCCAAACGGCATAACCTTGAACTCATAATGCCCATGGTGTGTCCGGAAAGCTGTTTTGTGGACATCCTCTCCATGCATTCTTATTTGATGATAACCTGACCTCAAATCCAGCTTAGAAAAATAGGTAGTACCATGTAATTCATCCAAGAGTTCATCAATGTTGGGAATGGGAAACTTATCCTTTATCGTTGCCTTGTTGAGAGCTCTATAATCAACACACATCCTCCAACTTCCATCTTTCTTCTTGACTAGCAACACCGGAGCTGAATAGGGACTTGATGTAGGCTGAATTACTCCATCCTCCAGTAATTGCTTTACTTGTCTCTCAATTTCATTTTTCTGGAAGTAAGGATACCGATACGGTCTCACGGCTACCGGCATCGTTCCCTCCTTGAGGTTCACATGGTGGTCATGAGGGCGTATAGGTGGCAGCCCCTTGGGTACATAAAACACTTTGTCAAACCTTAGCAACAGCTGATCCAATCCATCTTGTTGTTGAGCTGTTAAAGTAGGTTCCGGTAGACCCAAACCCCTGCTGTTCACCACTTGCAAGTTCATCAATAACCCCTGTTTTCTTTGTTTGAAAGATTGTGAAATACGCTTCTTATCACACAACTGATCCGGAGGAGTGATCTGCCCTCTTAATTCCACTGTTTTCTCTTTATCTTTGAAGGACATCGTGAGGGATTCAAAGTCCCATAGAATTGGCCCCAACGTCTTCAACCATTGGATACCCAAAACGATGTCGATCTCTTCGAGTTGAAGTATGAAAAATTCCGAAGTAGTAGCATATCCTGGAAATTCAATCTTGATAGCTGAACACCTTCCCCCACAACTCATTCGGTCGCCATTGGCAATCTGAACTTTGGGTCCATTGCTGGTTTCCTTTGGCAACTTCAATTTCTGAACCAGCCTTGCATTCACAAAATTGTGGGAGCTTCCCGAATCAATCAGAATTGTCACTTGGTGTCCACCCACTCTTCCGATAACCCTCATAGTGTTTGAGGTAATGATTCCCGTCAAAGCATTCAAGGAGATGGCTGGAGTAAGGGAGTCATCTTCCGGGTCACTATCGTCCTCCTCCGACATTTCCTCCTCCCTTTCCACTTCAATGACGAATAACCTTTTACACTTGTGTCCGGGTACAAATTTCTCGTCACACCTGAAACACAATCCAGCCTCCTTTCTCTCTTGCAATTGCTTGATGCTGAATTTCCGTCCATGCGGAATCTCCTTGAGTTGCTGCTCTGCTGCTACCCCAACATCAGCCTTGACCGACCCAAAACTTCCTCCCTTGTTAGACGTTCCAGCTGCATATTGATATCCCCTGTTCATTGCTCTCCCAATTGTTGCTGATTTCTGATTCACATGGGTCTCCAGATGTCTAGCCAGCCCTTGAGCGTCCAATAAGGTGTCCGGCTTCCTAGCTTTCACCTCCACTCTCAATTGAGGCTTGAGACCACAAGTATGGCTGCTGATTCTCTGCTTTTCAGTCATGCTTCCAGCTCTAGTGGCCAACCGGTTAAATTGAACGGTATACTCTTGAACTGATGTGTCCTGTTTTAACCGAGTAAGGTCGCCATAAAAATCCTCATATTCCGAGGGACCGAACTGAAGATTCATGGCTTCCTTCAATTCAGGCCAGCTAGGAATTCCATGATGTTCTTGCAGCATATCATACCAAATTTGTGCATCATCCTCCAAATGAAAACTGGCCAACTCTACTTGCAATCTCTCTTGGACGTGGTGCAGCTTGAAAATTTTTTCTGCCCTGCTAAACCATGAAATTGGGTCCTTGGTTCCATCAAATTTTGGGAAGCTAATCTTGGAGTCTTTCAAGAAATCTTCATTTGGGTCATCATAGGCAGCAATATCCCTGCAATTTTGGGCAGCACCTTCCTGGAAATTTTGTCGAACAGGTGCTCTTCCTCTCCTGCCCATACCGAATTGCTTCCTTCCTCCTTGCAACAGCGCCTCTTCCAGCTGTTCTTGGTGGTTCAAACCCTGCAATCCATCATCACAAGGTCGCCTACCAAGCAACCCATCTTCACAAGGTCGCCCCATCCCTGCTGAAATTGGATGTGCTCCTGGATGATGATCAACCATACCCTGCAACAGCCCCTCATGGTGTCGCCCCCTCTCTACTGATGTCAACAACACCTCTTGGGGACGTCCAACATGGGATTCCACCACCTCTTGGGGACGTCCAACCTGGGATTCCAGCAATGGATCATCCCTCTCCATCCCCATTGCAGGAACCCTCCCCTAAATTGTCCCAATACCTTCTCTATTTCCCAACCCATCACTTCTTGATTGCAGTAATAAATCAAACTTTGATGACATATTGGTAATGGCAGCAATCAATTGATCTTGTACCCTCCTAATCTGGGATAATTCATCAAGATGGGGCGAAGAAGACGTATCTCCCTCGACCTCGCTCTGATACCAATCTGGAAGGTGTTTCTCCTCCAAGCTCCACAACCAATTCCTTGCCCTTGGAAGGCTTGGAACTCTACTTTACTGGTGCCATCTTGAGGGTGAACTTCCTGGAAGAGAGGGGATGAAGATCAACAGCAAGAGGGATGGAGGAAGGGCTGCAATTTCAGCAACCAAGGGAGAAGAACCAGGACGCCCTGGTGCCTTGGGTTCCAAGAAAGGGGAAAGGGGTGGAGCAATCTCCAAGAGGGTGAATTTGATTTTCAAAACAAAAGTTGTTACACAATTCTGTTACAGCCCCCTTTTGTAGGCATCTTCCCTAGTGAAATGACCCAAACACCCCTACCCAATTACCCGTACTAACAACCCTACTCATCTACTAAAAATATTCATAACATCCAATCTTCATAGTTGAAGCAAGAAGGCGAACTAGACCGCAGAATTTGCTCCGGGGGAAGAGCAGTTGAAGAAGAAGCGAAGGAATGTGTCGTTGTCGAAGGACAGCTGATGGTAGTCGTCTAAGCTCACGTTTTTGGTCACTCTGGGACATGGTCCCTCGGCAACATCGTCGTCTATGGCAATGAAGGTTTTTCTATTATAATCGATGCTTTGGACGTAGTAGTCATCGCTGGAAAGATGGATTAGTACCCTTTCCTCGTCGTCGGAACAGGTGAGACCGATGGAGGGATACCCACAACACTCGTTTGTGCCATTGTTATGCCAAAAGGGTAAGAGTAGGTGGTATTCCCGCGCTCGAAAGGTTGGCAACTCTCACCTCTCACTGTGGCTTCATCCAAGGAGGAGATCAAGAAGAGAAGCAAAATTGCCTTTTATAAATATGGTAAATCAAATGCTAAGAAATAGTCCGCAAATGTTTAACAGGCTTCCTGTTACCACCAGATCTCAAGAAAACAAGGTGAATTTAGGGAAGTGTAGGTGGCCGGAGAATAGCTGGAATAGGAGAAGAAAGGTGCCGGCTGCAGATTTCGTAGAGGGAAAGGAATTATATTTCATATCCTCGAAAAACTGTCATTACTAGGGTTTATATCTATTTATACCCACTCCAATTAAAATAAGCTCATTACTAACCAAGCCTATTTAGCCTGTACAATATCACTAACCACCCAACTAAAATATTCTTGTTACAGTCTCCGCACTGTGATAGTCTACAAAATAAAATGTTTAATGAACTTTTCTCCCATAAAGAACTATAAACTTCCTGCACATGAAACTAATCAAGAGGCAAGGCTGAAAATGACGATTACAACTATTAAATATCACAATAATACAATCTGCAGGATTATGTTTCAAATCGTTCAATTCTGGGGCATACACCTTCCATTAATACTGCCTTACCAATTATATCAAGATTGTTTTCAGCATCTTCATCTTGATCATGATCATCATTATAAATTAACACACCAGATTAAATGACTTCATCAATAAAATATAGACGGTTGGTTTGACACAACAATTACGTACCCACCAGTTGGATTGATCCTACAAGCAATATAATCTATTACTAAAAAAAATGCTCCAAGGAAAAACAGATTAAGGAGAGATTGCTCAAAGGATAACTAGCGTTTAGACTTATCTCAATTTCCCTACTTTGCTAGGGAAAAAAATAAAATAACCCAGCTTTTATTTTGATTGATCATGATGAACTGCAAACACCATCACAAACAACAAATAAACAAGACACACGATTATACATGGAAAGCATCCCCAAGGAGGAAAAATTCCAGGGGCAAACACTCTCCTCAAAGCCAAGCCACAATTATTATAAACATTTACAACAACAGTATATACTTTTGAGAGAAGAAAGTTTTGAATACTGATAAACACACCACCAAAAATGATACAACAATTAAGAGTAAAGGAAAACATGTAAAAAATACCGGGAAGACCAAATGGAACAATTGATCTGCAATCTCAAATGGAATCCATTCAACAAATCTTCTACTCGAATCAACTGTAGCCTTTACCCTACCGCCCCATATATTACAAGCAGCCACACTACCTCTCAATTAGTATAAACTAATGGGCTTAGTTATCTACTTCAAAATTGATTAAACAAGTTGAATATCTTAAACACATTTTTATTAATATAGTAAATTATACTTAAGTAAATATTAAATGTGAGAATAACTTAACTTTTAAAGGATATTACATTCGACCTACCTTATAAAATTTTGTCCTTGAAATTCCATTATATGACTTTTGAGCCTAATCGAATCTCTCTAAACATCGTCATCCATCTAACACGACAATTAATGTAAACCAATTAGCATAGTCATTTAGAAAGAGAAAGGGAGGGAGATAGAGATCTATTCTAATCTTCTTCCCCTTTTTGTTTGGATTGTAGTTGCCTGGAACGTCAATAAGAAAAATTAGTCAAATTGCACAACTATATTACTTTGGATGCAAAATTTAATCAAATGTTGTTTTATACTTTTGAATTTTCTATGTGGAAAATTCAGTCAAATTTTCTATGTAGAAAAAGCTGAATTTTCATATTATTAACTTTGTAATGGGAGTTGGCTAAATCAATATGTCCTTGTCTAAATTTGTGTATGATACAGTACTGTGGAAAATTTTTAGACACAATACGCCATCGAATATATAATAACTTCCCAATTCTGGCCAGCTTATACGAGCATATATGAACATTTTCGCACACTAATCTTGCTTACGAAAACATTTTAGCCTTTTTACCGAAGTTAACCTAGATGTTTAATGATACTTGGGCTCAATTACACAAAAGAAAGAAATTAAAAATTTATAAAATCCAAGAATAATGAAGCACAGATCTTTTTAATAAAAAAACGTTATTCAATTCTTCAACAAATAAAAAAAGTATCATTCGGTTCTTCCGCTAAATTAAAAGCATCAATCAAGGTGTACCAGCCAAGTTGATGAAGGCTAGCACAGGAACTCTCACTTGTTTTCACACGTCGACGGACATGACTCATGACTCACACTCTGGACTCCATCGTCGAAATATGATAAAAATTTAGTTAACTTCTTCAATAGTTTCTTTGACCTGGTCTCTTTAATTGTTTCAAGCTCTAGTTCTTTACGGAATGTAGACTGCTCTTCATACGTGAGAAATGAATTAAAAGAAGGAAAAGATTTGTTGACTGTTAGAGCCTTTGGAATAAGAGTGGGAAGACTTGGACTATTGAAACGAATTAAAAGAAGGAAAAGATTTGTTGACTGATAGAGCCTTTGGAATAAGAGTGGGAAGACTTGGACTATTGAAACGGAGCATTTTTACTGACTTCTAATTAATAGTCAGTAAATGTTTAACAGATTTTCCCGTTACCACCAGGCTCGATAAAACAGGTGAATTTAGAGAAATAGCCGGAGTAGAAGAAGAAAGGTGCAGGACTGCAGGTTGCAGATTTCTTATTATACCGATTTATACCCCGACCAATTACAATAAGCCCATTTAGCCTATACAATATCACTAACCACCCAACTATAAACTTCCGCACTGTGATAGTCTACAAAAACAAATGTTTAATGAATTTTTAACCGGTAAAGAACTATAAACTTCCTGCACATGAAACTCATCAAGAGAAGGTTGAAAATGACGATTGCAACTATTAAATATCACAATTATACAACCTGCAGGATTAGGTTTCAAATCGTTCAATTGTGGGGCTGTACATTTTCGATTAATACTGCATTACCCGTTATATGAACATTGTTTTCAGCATCATCATCACTATAAATTAACACACCAAGCTAAATAACTTCATGACTAAAATATAGACGAGTTGATTTGACACAACAATTACGTACACACCAGTTGGATTGATCCTACAAGTAGTATAATCTATTATAGAAAGAAAATGCTCCAAGGAAAAACAGATTAAGAAGAGATTGCTCCAAGAATAACTAGCGTCTAGACTTATCTCAATTCCCCTACTTTGCTTGGGAAAAAAATACAATTCCCCTGCTTTTATTTTGACTGATCAAGACGAACCGAAAACACCCATCACAAACAGCATCTAAAAAAGACATACGATTTTTCATGGAAAGCATCCCCAAGGACGAGGCCCGGTGTAAACAAGCATCAACCGTAGCCTTTGCCCTATCTCCCCACACGTCACAAGCTGCCACACACCTCTCTAGAATGATTTGTAACCATAAATTTGTGTAATAATAAGTATATATTGCATGGGTATGAGTGCACTCCTCGGCACCCAGTAGCCCGAACACTGCCCAAATACAAACAATCACAACATGCTTCG
Source organism: Piper betle (assembly GCA_033002965.1). Taxonomy (NCBI): domain Eukaryota; kingdom Viridiplantae; phylum Streptophyta; class Magnoliopsida; order Piperales; family Piperaceae; genus Piper; species Piper betle. Next base: position 8,881 of record JAURVB010014576.1, on the reverse strand, counting down.
TGCGCCATGGGGACGTAAATATACTGATCAAAAGAAGTAGAAAATTCCAAAATTTGTAGGCCTAGTTGTTGAATTTGGAACCGAAAGGGAAGAAGGAAGGAATCGAGGAAGAAGCCTGGTGCCAGACGCTAGAGAGTGCCAGCCCAGGCTGCTGTAATGGGTAAAAAGCTTACACCAGCATCCGGACGCTAGTGGCCAAGACGCGGATCGCAGGTTTGAGACGTTAGAGAGTGCCCGTTTTTTACGATTTCTTCACCTATTTGTACAGAATTTTGTCCTAAATCTTAATAGAACCTAATTTGTGATTAGTAAGAAGTTGGACAGGGTTCTCTAGGGTTCCTTGGCGAGGGAGAAAAGTTTTCTTTTCTGATTGTCAGAAAATCAAGGAGTTATTGAATTATACTTGTTTAGTCAAAGGTGAGAGAGAAATAAAGAAACTTTATAATTATTTTAATCTCCTTCATAATAAAAATTACTCATCTCGGTGGATTATACGGTATTTATCATCCGCGTTAATTCTTGGTGTCTTTCTATTTCTATTATTCTTTATTATCGTTTGTCAATATTTTACTGTATTTCTTCGTACTGATTCTATTGCGCCAAATCAGGCATATCCCCAAAAATTGGTATCTACAGCTTGGTTATAATGGAGAAAGACAAGTTGAAATTTAAGATTTAAAATGTTTAATAGCAAATGAAATTTTACTCTTTAAAAAAAAGGGTAAAGAATATTTTGGTTGTTAGAGAATTGTTGAAAGCACTATCAGCAAAACTTATAGAGATGAGGGCGGCCGATTGGATAGAACTTCAAGACAAGGTGATGAGCACCATAAGAAATGTTAAGCAGATGAGGTGATACACAACGTGCTGGGTGAGAAGACAGTAAAGCTGGAAAGGTTATACACAATAAATAATTTGTATAGCAAGTGTTTTATTAAGCAATAGTTATACGAACTCAAACTTGCTGAAGGAGGGTATCTTATGGTGTATATAAGTGAGTTTGAAAATCTTCTTGTGCAGTTTTTGAACTTCGAAGTGAAGGAAGAAGAAGAGGAGAAAGCAAACATGCTTTTGGCTTCTTTACCTAAGTCTTATGATCATTTGATGACCACTTTAACTTTGGGAAAGAAGCCTATGTTAGTGAATGATGTCAAAACTACTCTTTTCTTTGCTGAAAAGATGAGGAAGTGCAAGAAAGAAAAATCCCAAGAGGAAGCATTGATTGTAGTGAAAATTGGAAGACTCAAGGGGAAAGACAAGTCAAATGTTGTCTGTTATTACTACAAGAAGACTGGACATCTCAAAAAAGAATTGTCAGAATAGATTCCAAGAGGGTATAGCTTACAATAATGGGGATCTTCTTCACCCACATCAGAAGCGAATTCAAGTGATGATTAGATTCTGGATTCAGGTTGCTCATATCACATGTGCCCAATTAGAAATTATTTTGACACGTACGATGGAAATATAATAAAGGATGATAATTTTACATGTAAGGTCATTGTCATAAAAATGGTTTAAATCAAAATGTTTGATGGAGTTACGAGGACACTGAGTGGTGTGAGACATGTTAGAGTATGCTAGCCGCCAAGGAGAGGCAGGGTTTGCCCAGGAGAGGCAAGGGTTGATGCTAGTTTATGGCATGAGGTTGATTGTTATGTTGGTTTGAGAATATTACGAGCATAATTTCTCACCAAGGTGGAGATTGTCGAATTTGGAAGCAGAAATGCAGAAGGAATCAAGGAAGAAGCCCCCGCGCCCAGATGCTGGAAAACACCAACCCGGGCTGTAGCTGTTGGAATGGGTAAAAGGCTTACAGCATCCGTGTCCAGACACTACGATGCAACCAAGATGTGGATTGCCGGTGAGGGCTGTTTGCATACCCGTTTTTTATGATTTCTTCATCTATTTATACAGAACTTCATCTTAAATCTTAATAGAACCTAATTTCTGATTAGGAAGAAGCTAGAGAGGGTTCTCAAGGGTTCCTTGGTGAGGGAGAAGGAAGGAGTTATTGACTTTGGCTTGTTGATTCAACGGTGAGAGAGAAAGGGAGACACTTTGTAATTGTTTTAATATCTTTCATAGTGGAAGTTACTCCTCTTGGTAGATTGTGTAGTATTTGTCATCCATGGTATTTCTTAGTATCTTTATATTTTTATTATTCTCTATTATTGTTTTCCATTATTTTGTTGTATTTCTTCAGACTTTATTCCGCTGCGCCGACTCGTGGGAGACCTATATCCCAAACACTAGTGTTAGAACATATATCTCACATCTCACGTCAAAGGGATTTGTGGATAGAGATGAATATGTGTGTGTGCACGAATTAGCGCACCTTCGCACGATGGAAGTCTGAGGCGAGTGTGTGCATGGGTGAGTCAGAGATCGGATTGACCCAAGGTGCCCTTACCACTGAAATCGAGAGTTATTTGACCTACCAAGCACAAGAAGTTGAGATAAAGAGATAATTATTTTATTTTATTTTTTATTTCTTTTCAATAGCATTATGAGAGTTTCCGCTCACTTTGAATTCAATGTCATGGGGTCTTCAAGGGGGAGCACAGTTTAATCTTCAATCCCCAGTTGGGCGTTTGAGTTCATATGAAGTTCGAAACTTTAAAAGTTCTGGAGTGTTCTGATCTCTAACTACAAAATATGACTCCTTCAATATGTTCAAAATGTCAGAATCAAGTTTCACATAAAATTAAGTACAAGAAGTTATATATTACTCAAAAAATATGATATTACAAATTTGATAGTCTTTCGATGTCCTTAAATGCTGGATGGATTATCGGCGAAGAGAAAGTCTGACAGGGGTGAGGACAGATTAGGACAGGAAGTTGGAGTGTAAGGGAGATGGAACGGTGATGGGCTAGTCAACGGATTCTTTGGTTGGCTAGAGTTTCACTTGAAATTTGTAGGAATGAAGAGAGCGAAGAGAGAAACGAGAGAGGGAGAGATTTATATATATATATATATATATATATATAGGAAATAATTTTCCTCTACTCCAGCACAGCCATCTTGGCTGTATTGGAGTTTGATCTTGGCCGTTAGATTAGCATCCAACGGCCAAGATCAAAAAAAATGAGGGGGGCCGCCGGCGCCGCCGCAGCAGCGATGGTAGAGGGGTGGGAAGGGTGCCAGGCCACGGCGATGGCCGGGGGCAGCGGCGACAGGGGACAGGGGGCGCGGCGCGGTGGGGGCCAAGGGGGGCGCGGCGGGGTGGCGGGTGGGGAGACTGGGTGGCGGGCGGGGGACGGGGGGGGGGGGCATCGTGCGGCGGGGTGGCTGGCGGGGGACATGGGGGTGTCGCACGGCAGGGGTGGCGGGCGGGGGACGGGGTGGCTGCGGGGCGGCGGCCCCGAGCGGGGTGGGGGTGATGTCGCCCGGCGACGGGCCGGCAGGAGAAGAGGCTGGGTGGCTAGATCCGCCGCCCCGTCGGCTGGGGGCGAGCGAAGGGGGGCAAGGGGGTGGCGTCGCGTCGGCCGGGGTGGTGGCGACGCTTCGGCAAGGTGGCGGCGACGCCACCCAGTTTTTTATTTTTTATTTTTATCCAACCGTTGGATTAAATCCAACGGGTGGAATATTGCAGCACGGCCACTTGGCTATGCTGCAATACAGCCTCCCCCTCCTCATATATATATATATAACTTTATTCTGCTACTAACTTGTGTTTTGGAGAGGCATGAAGGGGTATTTATTGGGTGTAATGGGAACTATAGATGTTCATTTTTTATATAGAATTTTAAATCATGCAAACCTCACAATACCTCAATTTTCAACCATTTAGGTCCCACAAGGCCTCTATTTTCTAAAAGTTGCCAATAATTGAACCATTCTATCACTTTGGCATATAATATTCCACCTAAATCCATTATTCACTCCATCAAGTAGGCCCCACCAAAATAATCTTTATATGGGCTTGTTATTACTTGGGCCTTGCATTGGTTAGGATTTGGGCTTTGCATAGGAGTTTTAGGATTATAAAGTGGGCTTTGAAATGGTCTTGGTCTGGTGAATTTGGTATCCTCTAGGGTTAAAAATATCTAGCCCGAACATTAGCCCCTTCGCTATTATCTACACGCCTTGTGAAAAGGTTAATCGCGAATTCCAAGTTTCTTTAGTCCCTGCAAAGGAACGTTAGAAAAACTCTTTTCTTTTTTGTTCTCTCTTTTTTAAATTTTTTTGCTATGTACAACAACATACTCATAAAAAAATTCAGTCAGGACAACGACCACCTACAGCAGGATCCACCAAAGCTTTAGATACTTGGCATTGACATGAATAACTTCCTCATCAACTACAGTGGTGAGATCATAACTTCGCAAGAAGGGGAAAACTTTGCACGCCGTAGATCAGCTTGAACCTCCCTCGTGTTGCACAAGACAAGGCTACCCGGGATGAAAGACCAGGAGATGTCTTCTTATTGTAGTGGTAGGCCATCTTTTCTCGGTAGGGTTGTAAACATTTGCTAGCATCATTGCAGTACTCATCAGGACACTATAAAGTTGCAATGTGCTCTACTGAATAATCACGATGGAATGGCTGTTGAGCAGCAACAGCAAGACGAGCAGCTAGGAGCTCAATTCCTACCGATAGTATGGCCTTATTTCCATACACAAGCATGAACAGGGTAACACCTGTACTTAATCTCACCGAAGTTCGATAAGACCACGAGGCTTCGGACAGGCGGTCATTGCAGTCTGTCTAGTTGTCAGCAATAGTCTTCCTTAAAGGATATTGTTAAATGGCTCAACTTGACCATTGCTGTGGGGGTTGTAGGTCAATGATTCAACCTTATGAGTCTTGTATCTTTCTATCAACTCTACAGTCAATCCCAAGAATGGAGTTCCATTGTCTGTGATGATTTTCCATGGAACTCCAAACCTTTTCCTCGATGAACTGTGCTACACACACTCCAGTCTATCACTTGAAAGGGATGACTTCGGCCTACGTTGTAAAATACTCAACCCCGGTGAGAATAAACTTGTGCCACTTAGAAAAGACAAGGTTAATAGGGCCAATAAAATCGAGCCTCCACATCTGGAAAGGCCAGCATGCAGCAATAGGGTGCAGTGGCTGTAGGAGTATGTGTTTCAATGGCGCATGGAGTTGACAAGACCAGCATGAACGAGCAAACTCGATGCAATCTTTGAACATAGAAGGCCAATAATAGCCGACCTGTAGGAGTAGTTGATGCAATTGACATCCACCTTGATGTTCTCCACAAGAACCTTTGTGAGCTTCCTTCATTGCTCCCAAGCTTTCCTCTTTTGTGAGGCACCGAAGAAGAACACTGCTTATCTTCTGACAAAATAATATACCATCCTCGAGCACATGCCGTGTGGCTAAACGGAGAACTTCACGGGTCTTTGTGCGATCTTCTGGCGAGCAACCATGGACAGGAAGTCTACAAGAGGACCAAACCAGTCAGAGTATTCCTCCAAGACAAAAGTAGTCTTAGGTGCACATGAGGGCAAAACAGAAAATGCAGGTGCATCTTGGCGAAAGAACGATACGAGTCGTCTGTCACAAGTGGCATACTCAGAAATCTTTGATCCAAGTACAACCAAAGCATCAGATACAGTTAGATGATCTTGGGACATGCTCGAACTGGAGGTCTTCAAAATGCTTCCTCAAGCATGATACGAGCATGTCAGACTACACGGTGAGCCTCTTTGATCTGGAATTCCCACTTAGTTTGTTGAATAACCAGAAGTGAATCACCTCGAACCAAGAGATGCTTCACGCTGAGCTCGATACCTAGAGTAAGGCTGAGTACAAAGCTTCATGCTCAGCTGAACTGTTGGTCCATAAATAGTTCAAGCTATATGCATGAACGTGCAACAGATCTCCTGGCTCCATCAACACTACTCCTGTGCCCCCACATGAGCCAGCACTTCCTCATAATCCAACAGTAGCACCATTAAAATAAAGCGTCCATCGAGGAGTCGACACTGAGACAAGTAAGACAACAGCTTCAATAGTTTACTCAGGTGGTAAGGCTGGGTGATTTTGCCAAGAGTTCTGCCAGGGCCAGGCCTTCAATAGTTTTCTGGGTGATGCACATGATGTCAAACTCCATCAACTTCAATAGCTAACATGCAGCACGTCCAGCGAGGGCAGGCTGTTGGAGTAGCCAATACGCACCTTTGGTCGCCGCACCATCGGTATCCTCCCCGCTTGCAGCCTCGAGCTGGACCATCATGTCTAATAATCCATTGATGAACTGGTACTGCTCTCCCTTCCTTGTCGGTTGCTAGTTTAAGCTCCTTGTCCGTTCGGATGTTTGGTATAATGCTGCTTTGTTTAGGCTCCCTGGAGAACCTTTTTAGCAATTGCATTTCTGTGTGATTAGTGACTTTCAATTTTTGGTTTGATTTTGTATGTGATTAGTGACTTTCAATTTTTGGTGCTGCATAGTTTACAGATATTTTTTTTGTTAATAATTAAGACTTTGGGCGATCTCGCATTATCAAATTGTTTATATCTGTTCTTTCTCACTGCGGCTTATGTTGAATTGTGGAAAGTTATTCCAATGATTTTGTAAATAAAGTACTGGAAATCATTAACTCCGTTAAATGAACTGGTAGTGCTCTGCCTTCCTCGTCGGTTGCTAGTTTGAGCTCCTTGTCCGTTCGGATGTTTGGTATATGCTGCTTTGCTAATAATTTAATCACTAAAATCTCTAAATTAGAGTTTTTTCCCTTGATATAAATCCTTTTTGTTCTTAATGCAATTTCTGCTTTCTTGTTCTTAGTAATTGCACGATAATCTTCTCGCCCTTCTTGTTCTCCAATCGGATAGAAAATATAGTTATGACATAAGTATGAAAAGGAGAGATTAATAACACAAACAATTAACACATATAATGAAAGTAATTCCCAGCTATTTCAATGGAAGGATGATGGAAATGGTGTTGGTGGCATCTCTATGCTGCCGACTTCTCCTTCAAGCATTTCCAAAACCTTGGTCATCGAAGGCCTTCTTCCTGGTTCTGTCTGAATACACCATAATCCCACCATTATCATCTTCCTTGCAATTCCTTCCCCTTCATCACTCATCTCATCTTCAAGTTCTAAGCTTTCATTCTGTTCTATTTGCTTAAATACCCAGTGAGGGAAGTATATTTCACTAGTGTTTTCAACATGAACATCGACGTTCCTCCTTCCTCCGGCCATCTCGAGAACCATCATTCCATAACTATAAACATCAGATCTGTAGGAAACCCGACCGATGTTCCTGCAGAATACTTCCGGTGCTATGTATCCAACAGTACCTCTAGGAACCAACATAGATATTGTACCAGTGTCCTGATTAGGACATAGCTTGGCCAGTCCAAAATCTGAGATTTTTGGGCAGTAATTATCATCTAATAAGATGTTATGAGGCTTGATGTCAAAGTGTAGAATTCGCATACTACATCCACGATGAAGGTACTCCAATCCCCTGGCTATGCCCACTGCAATTTGTAGCAGTTTCTCCCATCCGAAGACTGGATTTGCAGTCTCTTGTTTCCTGTTGTAGATGACCTTTTCAAGTGACCCATTTGGCATGAACTCATAAACAAGTGCCCTTCTTGGTCCTTCAGAACAGAAGCCTAAGAGGGTGACAATATTAACATGGTAAGTCCTGCCGATGCTTGCAACCTCATTGACAAATTCTTCCCCATTGCCTTTAGACTCTGTTAAGACCTTGACTGCTACATCTCGGCCATCAACTAGCTTACCTTTGAAAACACCCCCAAAGCCTCCTTGGCCTAGCTTCACTTTGAAGAAGTCAGTCATCTTCTTGATTTCATAATATTTGTACCTTTTGGGAGCCGTTGAGCCAAAAGTCCTCAGAAAAGCTTCCACTTTGTGACTGTTATCCTTATCTTTTTTTCTCAAGTTGAGCAACCTCCTCAATGAATTTTTCAGGGAACATTTCCAATAGAAGCATACTGCTGTGATGAAGAAGGTGGAAATTGCTGCAATTGCGCCTGTCAGAGGTATAGTTAAAAATGATGGATATTTCAACTCAATTTGAAGTATAAAGGTATTTGCTATGGAAGATTCAAATCATCTTCTTTTTGGGGGTATACTAAACCTTCTGTAATTTGGCATGGCAGGCTAGCATTTGCACAATATGGAAGAATCATTGCAAGCTAGTTGCTTTGTTCTATGTCAAAGGCATTTCTTTTAATGTATAGAAGAATCATTTCATGCTAGATGCTTTGTTATATGTCAAAAGCATTTCTTTGAATGCAACAATACAAGTTGAAAACATGGAATTGAATTCTACATGATGAATCGCTGGACATGGATTAACACATATAATTCATGCTAATTACGAAAACACTATTATCATTTATTTGTGTTCATGTCTGCAAAAAGGCCTGGCGACCATCTCACGCAAGTATACAGTGACTTCTTCTACTAACTGTTTCTTTATTGATGATTGGCATGCATGCAGTTTGAGGAGCAATATTTCTAGAGAAGCGCTAGTATTTCTCATTGCGCTTTATCTATATTTCTTCTAAGTGAGTTTTCTTTTTATTATAGTACTTTATTTATGTTCTTATGTGTAGTTTGTTTTTCTTTTTTACTCTCAAGTATGGTTGCATTTCTCCTTTTAGACATTTTTAACCCTTGTAGTAAATTTTCTAATGATGTGTTGACCCCAGTCTAATAGATACCATATGGCCTATATTTGCTGTGAAAAAGTCACCATTATGGGAGGGAGGGAAGGAGGGAGGGAGGAGAAGTGGAATACCTGCAATTGCGATCAACATTTCTTTTCGCGACTTTCTCCTGCCTGAATCATCAACAAGAAATATTAGTCAAATCACTGAATTATGTTAGTTCGAATGCAAAATATAAATTACTTCTTGTTT
>JAURVB010014575.1:0-18516 GCA_033002965.1 Piper betle | reverse complement strand
GATCTCTATAGAAACCAACTTACAGGAAGTATTCCTTTGTCACTTGGAAACCTCTCTTCTCTTACTTCTCTTAGTCTTTGGTCTAACAACTTTGATGGCACCATTCCAGATTCAATTTACAACCTTTCTGACATCACAGACTTTGTAATAGCTCATAACAAGCTGTCAGGGAAGCTTCCAACAAATCTTGGCATGCAGCTGCTCCCTAATCTGGAATATTTTCTTGGAGGTTCAAATAAACGAGGAGGGCACATCCCAGTTTCTCTCGCTAATGCGTCCAACATTGGGTACCTTTCATTGTCCCACAACAAATTCAGAGGATTCTTACCAAATTTCATGGGATGTAACAACCTATGGAATTTAGATTTGAGATCCAACCAACTGGGGAGTGGGGGCACGAATGATGACATGAGCTAATTCATTCATTCTCTTGCCAATTGCTCTCGTAACCTTCAAAGACTACTCCTTGATCACAATCAACTCTCAGGAGGCATTCCTGATGAAATTGGGAAACTTAACACCCTTATGGTACTACACTTGACTGGTAACAAAATTGCTGGAAAGATTCCACCAGCTTGGTGCAATATTGCTCCATTAGAGGAACTCTACCTGGGAAACAACCAACTGGTGGGTGCGATTCCAGAATGTCTTGGAGATACCTTGAATCTTACTCATTTAGACCTCTCTCAAAACAAGCTATTAGGAGGAGACATGGCATAGGAATACGCCGTCATAACGCCAGATGCATGCAGATCCCCAAGCTTGGTGTATATTGTATATATATATTAGTTATCATATATACAGCTCAAATTAAATGTATCCTTTCTCTATCAAAGCTCAAATCAAATATGTCCTTTCTCTTTCATAGTTCAAATTTTTGTTATGGGGATTGTTTGCATGGTAGCGGAGCTGGTTTGTTCTTGGGATCATATTAAAATTTCGGCTTAAGGTTGGATTCATGTTTAGTTATCTGCGAAGTATGGTTGAGCTAAATTGGTTTTTGCTTAAATAAATTACTTGTCTACCACAGAGCTAATTTTGCATGTTTTATCTTTTATTGAGAGTCTTAGGTTTTAATTATTTAAAATCTTCAGGTGCTATAACTTAAGGAACTTAAGTTAATTTTTGTTTAACTCATTGAGTTTTGTCGTCTTGGATCCTAATGTAACACCCGGCCCGGGCTCTGATTGGGCTGGTGGTTACAATCCCTCTGGCATTTTCATTTTGGACATTGTTCACATGATACTTTTGATGTTTTGAAGAAACAAGGTATACTTGATGTTGAGAGTGACACTTGTACTATGAGAATCTGTAATAGTTGCCAACTAGCTAAGTCAAGAAAGTTACCTTTTGATAGTCATGTTTTGAGATGTGATGCTTCTTTTCAGAAAATACATTGTGACATTCGGGGACCAGCTCAGCTCCCATATCTTCTTTTGAAAATTTTAAATACTATGTTATGTTTGTTGATGATTGCACAAGATTTATTTGGCTTTATCCACTATATACTAAATCTGGTTTTTATTCTGCTTTCTTATCTTTTGAGATATTAATTGATAGACAGTTTTTTGGTAAAATCATGACCTTTCAATCAGATGGAAGAGGTGACTTTCTGTCCCACAGATTTCAGTCACATCTAGCTGAAAATGGAGTTGTTCACTAGATTTCTTGCCCATACACACCTGAGCAAAATGGGTTTTCTGAAAGGGGGCATAGAAGTATTGAGGAACTTGGACTTGCTCAAATGTTTCATGGCAAAGTACCTCACAAGTTCTGGGAGTTAGTACCTAAACATGAAGGAATGAATGCCATAGGTACTAAATGGGTGTTTAAAGTTAAATACAATGTTGACAACATTGTTGAGAGACTCAAAGCTTGATTAGTTGCAAAGGGATACAACCAATAAGAGGGGATTGATTCTTCAGAAACCTCTTACCCAGTTGTCAAACCAGCAACAGTTAGATTAGTACTCTATATAGCTGCTGCTAATCATTGGCACATTCACTAGTTGGATGTGAAAAATGCCTTCCTCAATGGCATCTTGAATGAGACAGTTCATATTTCTCAACCGGCAGGGTTTTAAAAACAGCAAGTTCCCAATACGTGTGCAGATTAAAGAAGGCTTTGTATGGCTTGAAACAGGCACCGCATGCATGGTTTGACAGGTTCAGCCTGTTCTTGTTCTCCCAATGATTTGTAGATGACATTCTCATTTCTGATAACTCTTCTACTTTGTTAGCTGATTTCTTACATCATTTGAAGAGTGAGTTTGCAATGAAAGATCTGGACTGGTGCATTATTTTCTGGGAATTCAAGTTCAAACAACTGAAAATGGTTTATTCTTGTCTCAAGAACGATATCCAAAGAAAATTCTTGACAAGGCCAAGATGCTTGAATGCAAACCTCTTTCAACTCCAATGGTGTGTAAACAACAAGCTTGTGAAAACTGTCAAAATCAATGGTGCCCTTTATATAATGCAATATCCTCTTCACTTGTGCAAAATGAAACTCTGTTGGCTGTTGCATGTGTTGACAAACTGAATTCACACCAAAGGATAAATCAGGCATCATGAAATGGTGGAGAGTTTTCACAAACTTGTTGTTTACACACCATTGGATTCTAACTTCAACCTAACTGCTTTTTCTAATCTCATGCACTCGGTAAAATTTAAGATGTTCTAGATTGATGTTATATCTGTCAATTTTTACATGTAGTTTTCTCACATTTCAGTGTATAATTTCAAATTCTTGCTCCATATGTTGCCTGTGTCATATCAGGTCTTGGGGGGAATGAATAAAGAACTCTTTTCTTTTTTGTTGCTAACATTGGTTAAAAGGCTTAAGGCTCTAGGATATGACATGAATGTAAGAATCTCTCTCCCTCTCTCTTGTGTCATATCAGGTCTTGGGGGGAATGAATAAAGAACCCTTTTCTCTTTTGTTGCTAATATTGGTTAAAAGGCTTAAGGCTCTAGGATATTGGATGCATAGCATATGACCGTATTTTTGGATAATTTTTGACATTCTGAACTGCTTTTATAAAATTTATTATTCTCTTCATCATCCTATTCGTCATCTATGAGATTTAAAACTATTAAGGGTCCATTTTGTTTTATCTTCTGCCTATTTTTTATTGTGAAGGGTGCCGCATGATCAATGATTTTCGACTGTTAAGATTTTTAAATGCCTTTTGCACAATGATAATTTGTAAATAGCTAAAAGAAGATTATTTGAGACTAATAATGACTCGGTTCTTCAAAGCATGTTATAGCTATTTTCTGACCATTTTTTCATTCAAAAGATGATTACATAATTCTTACAATAGATTGCAACTGTCGACTGAGAAAGTGTCATACAACATCGCAGGTTGTGTTCATTTTTTGTTTATTTTAACTTATCATTTGTTTAATTTCTTTTTTGTAGCTTTTTCTGTCCATTCATAGTTGAACTCATCGACCTTTCTCAACCTATCCCTACTTTTTAATATAGCTCAATCTTTCACCTTATTATTAGACATGTAAATCCCAGATTTCTTGCTTGTGTCTTCTTTTGAAACAGACTATTTTTTACTCAATTAAACTTCAATGGAGACGGAAAAATGTGTTTTTTTATTATTTTGAAAATTGCTTAATTTTTGTTACTAGATATATGCTGTGGGAATGGTGAAGCATACTCTTTATGGAAGCAGATCGGTTGTCAGCCAATTATATTTAATTCTTCCATATTGTTGGTTTAATTTTAAGAAGTAGTGATAATTTTTTTACTCGTGATTGCTAAGTCTCTGATGTACTTGCTAAATCTTTGTTGAGTCTTTGACACTCAATAAAAAGATTATTAATTTTTAGGCATTGATGAGATTGGAAACTCATAACTTCAATTGCATATGTCTGCTGATGGTTTAGTGTTAGCATTTTTCAAGTAATAGATATATGAACTTTTTACTCCACAGTAAAAAAGATTATTAAGTCTTGGGCGTTGATGAGGTAAGATATTTGTATCAATTTCGTTTATATGCTTATAGTCTAGTCTTATCATTATTCAAGTTATAGATATATGAACTTTTGACTCTGTAGGTTCTTTCCTTTTAGTGTTACCATAAATCTTTTCTAGTTAGTAGCTACGCCCTCATCATTATTAAAGTGAGATAGAGTTTAAAGGCAACTATTTGTTGTTTGCAGGTTGTTGATGGTTGCATGGTTTACTTTTGAAACAAACAAACCGGAGTCATTGACTCGGTCCTTTTCTCTGTCCAGTTTCCAGAGTCTTTCCAACATCAACATCAATCGTGGGAATGTCACTCTTTCAGCAGGAAACGGTGCACTCATTTAAGGAAGCTCTACCAAATAAAATGAGTGTAGTAAATGTTTTGAAACTAAATTGGCTGTAATGGATACTGCAAACAACTCATTGGAGAATGCAACTAACAATCTGGTTCATGATAGCATTACCCAGATGGAATGGGTTAATCTTCGAGAAGTAGAAATTGTTGAAGAACAGGAAATATGTGAACTGGATGAGGTGAGCAGTCACAGAATGGGTTTGGTATTTAGGGAGTTTTGAGGATGTTAATGTGAAACTCTTTCTTGGTCTATGTAGCTTGAAGAAAGAACTAAGAGAAGCTTGGGTTCTTGGGATGATATTTACCGTTGTGCTAAAAAAGCTGAAAAAATAAAAGCTGCGAGTAATGAGAGAGATGAAGGTGAACCCCTTTGTGTATATGAAGTTTATGATGGGTGTGGTGCGTGGTCATTCCTACACCATGTCTTTATCGGGGATTAAGCATGGTGAGTAATTATTATTATTAATCACTATTATTATTATTGTTGTTGTTATTGTTGATGTTGTTATTTTATTATTATTTTTATTTTTTATTTCACAGTTCTTCATGAATTTATGTTCAACCACCATGTTAGGGTTCTCCAAATGGGTTTTAATGTGCAACGTTTGTAGTTCATATATTTTCACTCCTTCGGATTTTACATTTTCTCAGGGAATGTTAGAACATCTTTTATATTAGTTAGTGGGCAAGTTGAATTTGCCAATTGCTACATGCATATTTCCATCTCAGCATGCACTAAAGAGGAGGAATGATTATTAGAACTTAGTTTGTTTATTTAGATGACTTCTTGTGACTTCCAGTGGAAGGTATTGGTTGCTCACATGACTTGCTTCTTGTCTAAAGTGGCATCTTAAGCTTATGGGGCTCTATTTTTATTGAAAAATGATGGGTCAAACTATGGTCTTTTCATTTGTGTAATTCTTTGTTTGGCGATTTTCTGTGACTCTGAATAAATTCTATTAACTTTTGAGGAAGAACCAATAATCAGATTCTTATATCAGGCTTTCTTTATATTATTCTAAATGTCATATTCTGGTCTCTATGTGACATTCAAAATTCTGGACACTGCAAGTATGTGTTACAACTTTTCATCCAAATTTGATATTCCTATATTAAGTGCTGTAAGCACTGATGTTATGGACGAGTAGTTTTAGATGCCTTTTTTCTTTATGCGGTTCTAAACTGATGAATAATTTTTATGCTAGCTGCTGCAATATATTCTTAGCTATTGACTCCTAATTTTCATTCATCAGCTCCATCCCAAATGTGAAATTATTTGGCTCTTGGTTTACTTGTATTACAAAATGCTCAACAATTTAAATGTGTTAAACAAAATCATCCCCCAAGATTCATTTTTTAGACTTTATTGTTATATTTTCTACCTGATAGATTTTTGAAACTTTCTCTGTTATACCTAAATGTAGGGATCTATTTGCAAAAGCATTTCAGCTAATGTACAATTTGCCATTAGATGTAGAAGCTCTTCCTCCAATGCCAAACGATGGTGGTTAGTGGTTTACAATGCATGGCTGGATAATGCCGACTCCATCATTTCTGGAATTTGTAATGTTTTCAAGGTAAATTGATGCTGATGTAAAGACTATGAGGGGTTCAAGTGCTCTGGTTGCTTTGTCATTTATGTACTCAATATTGGAACATCTTTTGAAATTGACCAGGTTGTTTACTGATGCACTTGATAAGGTCAATTTCAACCTAAGCAAGGGCAGTGAATGTGTGCTTGGATCATCAAAAACATGAGGAATATGTGATATGGGTTGATGAGTGTGACTTGCTGTTTATATTATAAATATTTGTGGAAAAAAGTCATGTTTTCATTATATAGTTTTTCATTTTATTTTATTTTTAAACATTAACTTTTTTGAGAATAATTTTTCTGGACACTGTAAATGTGGGTCATTAGCCTAATTAAAACACTACCAAATTTTAAGACTAAATAATTAAAACACCAATTTTAATAACAGTGCTAAATTTACTATAACCATTATATTTATTAACCTTGTAAAAACCGTAGAATTATTAAAAGCAGCTGTGGTAAGTAACTTGCTTACACAGCTTGTTAGTCAGATTAAGCGTTTAAACTCAGTTTGCTCATCTTCGATTTTGAGTTTTCGAGTGGAGCTTTAAAATGAGGTGAAACATTTGTCTGAGCCTTTAGATCAATGGGCACTCTTTCGAAGTTTGGACCTTTTTCCGTCCCTATTGATGATACTCATGTCATATAACTGTGACATAATTTGTATATTTATCTTCTTTTTTTCATCTTATTATTTAATATGTCTGGCAGTTGCAAATTCTAATTTGCCATTTTGACAGTCCAATTCAGTACATTTTAGAAGATGACTTTCATGTTGAAACTTTCATAAAAAGGTAATGTTCTGTTCTTTGTCAAGCACATGCTTAGCAATTGTTTTGTTTGTCCTTAGATTTGCTATTATTGGACGAGTACTTCTGAAACTTGAAAGCTGGTCCTTAGAGTTGAAGACTGAAATATTATGTATTCACAAATAAGTCCTGGAAGATGACTGGAAGATGAACTATGAACTTCAATATAGCATTTTAATTTTTCCACCTTGGCCAAGTGTTTGGATGGTTTCCAATACATGCCTTGGTCTTGCAAATATTTTCCTTTTCCAGAAACTATTACTAACTAATATTTTATGAATATCATCAAACTTAAGTAGGAGGCCGTTCGAGGGTATTGATAACAATGTGGCTATTAATCGTAATACATCCATTTAGTGCTATCAAAAGCCTTCTATTCTCTGACCTGGTATTCACTCTTTTATGTGCAGCCATAGTCCTACTTCTACAGGTTACGTAGAAAAAGCAATGTTAATAATAGTCAATCCCGTGCTTTATTGATTCACATACATAATTCTGATGGAAGCTTTCAAATTTATGCTGTCATTATCAATGTTTGCATGATGTCATCTTCATCATCATTGTTGTCATCATCATTGTCATCATGGTCATAATCTTCCTCCTTATTATCTGGTTTGGGAGTTTGTTCTATCCATTTGCTATAAACAAGGAAAATTCATTGTGTATATTTCGTAATTATAATAGTGGCTAGTGGCTATTTGTGATGCCCTAGCTAATGTTAAGCATCTTCTACAATAAGGAGGTATGTATATATGTTGTGAAGAATAAAAATCAATGGGCACTGAACATATAAGTATTATAATCTTAAGAGGATGTCCTTGGCCTATTGATGTACTTTGTAATACTAAAGTTTAGAGCTATTTTGTATTTTGCAGATATCAAACTTAAAACAACAGTAACTTCCCTTCTCTGAATCTCACTCACAAGGAAGTTGGAGGATCTTTCTATCAGTTCAGGAAATTGTAAGAGAAATAATTCAGGAAAACAGAATTCTGGGGCCTGCTAACACTTAATCACAAAATGGAGATGTTACTAGTTTTTCAGTTCAGAATGTGATATCTCTGCCACCTACAATTGATCTGAGTAAAGTGGCTGTTAGATTTGTCAATGAGCATGAAACGTCGGGCGACTTATCAATGGAAGAATATCAAAAAAATGTTTAAGTAGAATGCAAGGAGGTTTCAACGGATAATTCAACAATTAATTCTCATGCCATGAACCTAAAAATGCGGGAAAACGTGGCATCTCCTTCTGTTGGTTTAGAAAATGAAATAGCAGCAGTTTCTGAGGTTGTTATCCCTGCCAGTGGTGGAAGCAAAGCCCATGAGAAAAATGATACCATGTTTGTGAAATCACTGGATGATGACTCATTAACAGATGGCTCAAATCATACATCTGCACATAGCCTTATATCTGCTCCCCCTTGTTCAACTAATGATGCCAACCCGGCTTATTCATTTGAGAGATTTGAAGGTGAAGAGGGCATTGGTTCTATGCGAGTGGGTTTCACCTCTTCAATGGTAGGGAAACAGAAGCGGTGAATGATGCTGCTGATATTTGCAACAGCATTAGTCTCACTTCCAATCAAGCAACACTTAGTGATTGTGATGTGCAGGAGAGCCAGAGTCAAAATGAGGAGATAGCAGATGTTAAGGTTAGGCTTCTTTACTTTTCCTGCATGTCCTTCTTAGCCACAAAAATAAGAGTCAGTACCAAGATATTTCCTGCAAAGTGTAGTCAAAAGGTCTGTTTGGGAATATCTTCTTTTTTAGCCACGGTCTGTTTGGGAAGTGTAGGAGATAAATTCATCCGGGCTTGGATTGGCTTAGTTGAACTGTTGGAGATAAATGATTTTTGACTAACTGAATACATTATACATTCTCTATTTCAGAATTTCCCTTAAATATGTCTAGCTTATTATCATTTCTTTGAAATAATAGTTACTCTCTTGATTTGGGTGCCTATAACAAATGGCTCTTGAATTAGTTTAGATGAATCTAAATGGTAAATTTAGTTGTACTTAAGTTGTTTATTCTAACAACATTCGGTATGGCTAACCTGAAATTTATGCACATACTTGTCCTCATATAAGTAACTACAGTACTTGTATGCTCAAACACTCTTCTGTCTGGGTAGGTTTCTTTTAGCTTTGTTGTTGTCTATACTGTGATAGCCAGCTATTTTATGCTTAATTTTGTCGCTATTGGGTAGATGCTACCTACCATTGTTGTCAATGATGCCCAGGCAGAAGATACAGCTGGCACTGATGTTAATCCTGCCTCACAGATCGTTGGAAAACCTATTCTAAAGAATGCAGAGCCTGAACCAAGACCTAGAAATGTTGAAGAAGGCAACTATCATTTGGATGGAACATGGAGGCTAAACTTTGTTCTGGCAATTGCACCTTGCTTAACAAAATACATTATGATACTGGTAAAGTTTACTGTTAGCTAAGTCAGTTTTGATTTTTATTTTCTTTCATTTTTTCTTCACAGTCTATAAAGCCTGATTATTTTAAAAAAAACCCGTTGTCATTTGTCAATAGTTCCTTGTTCTTTTCAATTTACAATAGAGAAGTTACTTCGTTATTATGGTGCCATCTGCATTTGTGGTCCTCTTGGCAGTATTTAGTAGATTTTTTTGGACAATATTTTGATGTACAGTTTATATATCTTGCAGTGGGTTATCCAAAGACTTGAGAAAGCAATCTTCAAAAGCAAAAGAGACGAATCCCTGCGGAAATAAGGAGTAATTCATTGATATTTATGGATCATTCAATGTGTGAACTAAGCGTGTAGTGATTTTAACGAAGAAAGGTAGATCAGAAATTGAAAGAAATGCTTCACCTCATCATAAAAAATAAATTTTATTGTCAATTATATTGTATTCTCTCTAGAAATGTTGTGTATATGCTCAATGAGTTATTGAAGCCCAAAAACAAGGCATAGTACCCATGGTGTAAACCTCATCCACCTTAATGGTATCCTGGCTTTGAGTTTTAACTACAACACAAGATTTTAGCACTGGTTGTTGCATGAGAACCGATGAAGAATTGTCAAAGAATATTAGCTTCATTGATGGATTTTATAAGTTTTATAACTATAAATATCATCTTTCTCAAGTGCCGGGTAGATTCTATTGACCTTGCAAAGTGCACACGTGATGGAAGGATAGACCGTCCATGCATGTCAGTGTCCGTCCCCACCCAAGATTATGTTACAAGATCTTTCTTCCGGTAGCACGACTTTGCCCTTTTGTGTTGATGGACCTTTCATTGAAGTCACCATGATCTGATCTTGCAACAGATCACACTACAACAACTCTGAATTGGTCAGAATAGAGCTCCTTTGAACCTGGATTGATCACAAGAGAACGATCGATCGGAACAAGTCGAATGATAAACCCTAACCTTGTCCACAACAAAATCGGTCACCAAAATCAGAATTGGTCACCAAAATTCACGGTGAATGAAGAACAGGGGAGAAACTGAGAACAAATCCCACAGTCATATTCTAAATATGCAAAAATTGTTTTTTATAAAGTTTTCCTCAACTATTTATAACAACTCTATGAATTACCAAAAATGCCCTCAAGGATGGAATGCTGGGTACTTCTCCAGAACTTCACTTTCGTCCTCCCAGATAGCTTCAGATGTGGAGTGTCTTTCCATTGAATAAGAAGCTCTTTTCTATTGTCCACATACCTGCTATCCGCAACTGCTTAGGGAATTATCACATAAGTGCCTTCACCTGTCACTTGTTGCAAAAGATCAGCATGTTTTGTATCATGTTTTCCCAAAGATGGTTTTAACATTGATACATGAAATATATTATGAACTTTGGCCTGTGGAGGTAAAAGCAACTTGCATGCCACAAAACTTATTTTTTTGATCAACCGAAATGGACTAGCAAATCGTGGTGAGAATTTGTGGTTGGTCTTGGACATTACCGAATGTTGTCTGTAAGGAAGGAGTCTAACATACACCCAATCACCCACATCAAACTCCAATTCTGTTCTCTTTTTGTCACGATTGATCTTCATCCTGTCCTGCGTTCTTTGAATGTGAAAACGAATTTACCATCCGTTTTGTGGATGAGAAGAAGAGCATAGCTTGAATGTCATTCCCTGCAGTCTAAATAATTCTAACCAGAATTTACTTGTGAAGACGAGATCCCTATCACTGACTATTGTAGCTGGTAGACCATGAAGTTAAAAGATATTCTCAAAAAAAGTTTTGGTAGCTTTTGCAATATCAGTCCAGACCATGGTTGGAATTGGCAATGAAAATAGAAGAAGGCCTGCTGGAGCTACTTGGGAAGTTTTGGTAGCTTTGCAAACCTCACAATGTTTGATGAAATTTTCACACTATGATCCAATCCTTTCCAATGAAACACATGTTTGACCCCTTTGCATAGTTTCGAGAAAATTTTCATGGGTTGTAGTGTGCTTCTTCCTCTATATGGTGACAAGTAGAGATGAATTGGATGCTAAATGTATTTGAAATACAAAATCCCATCCACAAGCTTCCACTTAATACATAATTCTCCTTTTTGTAGCAACTGTAACTTTTCTTGAAAATCTGGATGATATTGGACTTCATCTCTTATTGTATCCAACCATTCAGGTGTCACCACCGAGAGTGGTAAGAGTTGTGCTTTTGAACCCGAGGAAAATTGTGACTGCAGCTTTTCATCTCCATGACAACGAGACAGGGCATCAGCAACCACATTATCTCTGCCCTTTTTGTAATGAACTTGTCAATATGGACTTTGAACTGCCTCCCCAAGAGATAATTTTTCCACTTTTGGACTGCAAGGACCAAGGCTAAAAGCTCTGTCATAAATGGATATAGCACAATTTCTACCATGTAGAGCCTTACTACAGAAAGCCATTGGTTTTCCATTCTGTTGCAATACAACACCCACACCTGAATTTGAAGCATCACACTCAATGATGAACTACTTTGAAAAGTCAAGTAATGAAAATATTGGAGCTGAAACCATTTGGTACTTCAGATTGTGAAAAGCTTTGAGATCATTCTCAGACCACACAAAAGCTCCTTTCTTGAGCATTTGAACTAAAGGCTCACTATTTTTCCAAATCCCCTCACAAATTTTCGATAATATTCGGCTAGACCTAAAAAACCTCTGAAGTTTTTAAGGATTTAGGTTATGGCCATTCCTTAACAGGTCTCACTGTATCTTCATCCATTGTTACCCCTTGCTCACTGATTATATGACCCAAATACTTTAAAAATATCAAGTTGGGATTAGACTGTTTCACAAATAACTGATGCTCCCTGATAACAGTAAAAGTCTGCTTCAAATGATACAAATGTGAATGCTAATCTTTACTGAAAATGAGAATATCGTCAAAAAAGACTAACAAAAGTCTCCTTAAGAACTTTTGGAATAGTTGGTTCATTAATGTTTGGAACGTTGAAGGGGCATTAGATAGCCCAAGAGGCATTACTTTGAACTCAAAATACCTCTGACGGGTTTGAAATGCAATTTAGTGTATATCTTCTTCCTGCATCCTAATTTAATGGTACCCTGACCTAAGATCCAACTAAGAAAAAAATCTAGAACAATGCAGCTTGTCCAATAGTTCATCTATTACCGGAATTTGAAATGATACTTTATGGTGGCTTTATTCAGATTCCAGTGATCTACACATAACCTCCAAGTGCCATCTTGTTTCATAACTAACAAAACTGGAGAAGAATAGGAACTGCTGTTGTGTAGGATAGTCCCTTGTGTGAGCATTTCCGTAATCTGATTTTCTATCTCTTCTTTTTGGATATGGGGGTACCTATAGGGTTTAACATTCACTGGTTATGTTCCATCTTTGAGAGGCATATAATGATCCAAAGCTCTTTTAGGAGGCAGCCCTTGTGGAGTCTCAAACACATCTTTAAATTCTGTTAAAATCTGTTGTAACTCCTCTTGCTGCCAATTGCTCAATTCAGAGACAACTATCTCTCCTTCAGCTTGCAACACGTTTACTACTACAATTGGTCTGTTGTTCCTTAAATCATTTGCAATTTTTTCCTGATATCAAAGCAGTGTGACTAGATTTCAAGCCTTACAAACAGATCTGTTGGGATTCCCTTGTAAATTTTAATTGCATCGTTGTGAAGTCCCACCATACACGTTAATTTTTGATTTCTCTGTTAGCTTCCTCCCCAAGCAGAAGCGAACCAAAATATTCGCCAAATTTGATCAGTTTCTGGTATGATTTTCGCTTTCTAATCTCAATTTTTTCTGCTTCAATTCTTACTCTCTGCATCAGATTTCATTATTTTGAAGTTGTTTGTGCCGATTTGGTGACCAAAGATCGAATCTTTCTTCATTTTTTCTCGGCCAGGTTCGGAGCAGGTTCAAGATCTCGGTGACGGAGACATCGACAGCAACCGCGGGCTGTTCTCCGCACCGTCGTTCCAGTTGCCGGTCACCGACAATGTGGGTGGTTTGTTGGTGGTGGTGGGACTAGGGTTTGGGTTTGGTGGGGGGTAAGGGTTTGATTTTGAGTTTATATATGTTTGTGATGCATTAATTGGAAATTTGGGGTACAAAGATTTTGTGACTCAAAAAATGAACGTTGAGATGAATCTTTGCGAGACAAATAGTTTTGATTTTTGAGCAGTTATGTGATTTGTTGGATGTATTAACTTACTAGTTCTTGTAATAAAATTTGTTTACTTTATTTGTTATATCTTATATCTTGATGGCCTTTATATTGTGAAAATTGAATATTGATTGAACTATGTTTTCTTGGTACATTTGAGAACAAAAAAGACTGATAAATTTTGAATAAACTCTTGCCGGCCTTCAAGATCATTGCTAGCAGAATCAACCCTTGTCATGTTTTCACTTTTTTTAGTTGTTGCTTATCATTTATTTTCTTACATGGTTGCAGATTGTTATAGGTCTGAAACTTATCATGATAAACAATAGAATTATGCTCAGTGTTATGCTGAATTAACTTGTATTAAGTAAGCTTTAAATCACGCATGTAAAAATCGAAGTACTAGTGCATCTTAATATTCTTGATCCAACAAAATGTTCTGCCTTTTTTTTCTGTATGTATATATCTGTAATGCCTACATTTGGTCAACAGTTCATGATAATAATGATGCTTTTTGTGAAATTCTATATATTAACAAGATGGCATTTTGCACATATATGATAGGGAACATTATATGTGCAAAGTTATGTATATAAACCAGAGTGATAAAATTGGGTGTTTCGGAAAAATTATTTCCAACACCTCAATCTGTGAAAAAATCATACAGATAAATCCATACATGCTTGGTACTGTGGCTGGTGGGGTGGCAGATTGCCAATTCTGGCATAGAAATTTGGGTATCAAGGTCATTCAGTTGCTTTATACTTCATATTGTTATTCTGTATATTTTGTCTATTCTATTTATATCTAGTTAACCACAATAATTCAAATTCATATTTATTAGTTAATTTTGGGTGATTGGCTTTTTTAGCTGGCTTTCTCTTTAGTTTTACAGGGTTGGTTGCATGAGTTGGCAAACAAAAGAAGGATTTCTATTGCCGGTGCCTCTAAGCTTCTTGCAAATATTTTGTACTCATACTGAGGAATGGGTCTATCTGTTGGAACCATGATAGCTGGATGGGATGAAACAGTAGGCACCTTGCTACATTCCCACTGTTTACAATCTTTATCATCTACCTCCTTGATACGTTAGTTTTGCTAAATTTCATGCTTGTATTAACCTGTGAATCAGGGCCCTGGTCTATACTATGTAGCTAGTGAGGGTGGAAGACTGAAGGGTACACGGTTTCTCTATTGGATCAGGATCTCCATTTGCTTATGGTGTTCTTGATAATGGGTAGGTTTAGTCCTTTCTCTTTTGTTACCCTTCAATAATTTAAGCACTGCTCATATAATTCTCTACAGTTACCGGTATGATATGTCAATCGAAGAGGCTGCTGAGCTTGCTCGCCGTGCTATATACCATGCTACCTTCGGAGATTGAGCCAGTGGTGTTGTTGCTAGTGGTATGTCTACTTTTCCCTACCTTTTCAGCTGGCCAACCTATGAATATGTAATTTACACCTGGCCTAGTTATCTATGCTAGTGTATCTATGGATGACTCATTCACTGTTAAGATGTGGTAATATTCATTTTATTAACCGGTTATGCTGAGACCTAGATTGATAAGTTCAAACAATACTTGAGAACACATTCTAATTGTTATGTTGTTACAGTGTATTAGATTGGTAAAAAGGATGGAAGAAGCTATCTAGAGATGATGTTGGAGAGTTGCACTACAGGTACTACTGGTAGCTCCAGCTTCCGTTGAACACGAAATGATAGAGGCCTAATCAGTCGGAAATGGTGACTCTGACGTGGTTATGAACTCCCATAAAACCTACTAAGGTTTGTCAAATTCTCTTTACTCAAGTTTGTCAACCAATAGGTGCACATATTTGAAAGTGAAAAAATGTGCGACCGAGTAAAAGTAGCTATCATTTGGAATTTGTTCCCCATTATTTTGTACTTCCGAATTCACTTTTTTACTGCTGGTTTTTGCCAACCAGGGGCTCCAGTGAGTATGCAAATGATTTATTGTTGCTCCCAAAATATTATATTTGAATTTGAATTTGATACTAGATCTCACGTTTAAGATTTACAATTCAAGTAGGGTTAAGATGTTTTCAATTTATGTGCTGCTCTTCTCAAATGGTAATTTTATTCGTAATTTTCCTCCCTACGGCAAGAATATGCAGGACATACATCCAACTCATTAACAATTTGGTAAAATCTGGATCTACTTAATGATTGTGACTTAGCTACAACTACAAGAGCGGCGTATTTCCTCTTAAACTAATTCAAACAAGATTGCTACCAGGTTCAATGAGGCTTAGCCAAATGAACAACCTTTTGTTGTTGCATCTTCAATAACCTCTCATTAGGTTCAATTGTGTACAATTGGTAGTAACAACTTTGTTTTGAAAATCAAATTCAACCTCTTGGAGATTGCTCCACCCCTTCCCACCTTTCTTGGAACCCAAGGAACCAGGGCGTCCTGGTTCTTCTCCCTTGGTTGCTGAAATTGCAGCCCTTCTTCCATCCTTCTTGCTGTTGATCTTCATCCCCTCTCTTCCAGGAAGTTCGCCCTCAAGATGGCACCAGCAAAGCAGAGTTCCAAGCCTTCCAAGGGCAAGGAATTGGTTGTGGAGCTTGGAGGAGAAACACCTTCCAGATTGGTATCAGAGCAGGTCGAGGGAGGTACGTCTTCTTCACCCCATCTTGATGAATTATCCCAGATTAGGAGAGTTCAAGATCAATTGATTGCTGCCATTACCAATATGTCATCAAAGTTTGATTTATTACTGCAATCAAGAAGTGATGGGTTGGGAAATAGAGAAGGTATTGGGACAATTCAGGGGAGGGTTCCTGCAATGGGGATGGATAGGGATGATCCATTGCTGGAATCCCATGTTGGACGTCCCCAAGAGGTGCTGGAATCCCATGTTGGACGTCCCCAAGAGGTGTTGTTGACATCAGTTGAGAGGGGGCGACACCATGAGGGGCTGTTGCAGGGTATGGTTGATCATCATCCAGGAGCACATCCAATTTCAGCAGGGATGGGGCGACCTTGTGAAGATGGGTTGCTTGGTAGGCGACCTTGTGAGGATGGATTGCAGGGTAGGCGATCTTGTGATGATTTGTTGCAGGGTAGGCGACCTGGTGATGATGGATTGCAGGGTTTGCACCACCAAGAACAGCTGGAAGAGGCGCTGTTGCAAGGAGGAAGGAAGCAATTCGGTATGGGCAGGAGAGGAAGAGCACCTGTTCGACAAAATTTCCAGGAAGGCGCTGCCCAAAATTGCAGGGATATTGCTGCCTATGATGACCCAAATGAAGATTTCTTGAAAGGCTCCAAGATCAGCTTCCCAAAATTTGATGGAACCAAGGACCCAATTTCATGGTTTAGCAGGGCAGAAAAATTTTTCAAGCTGCACCACGTCCAAGAGAGATTGCAAGTAGAGTTGGCCAGTTTTCATTTGGAGGATGATGCACAAATTTGGTATGATATGCTGCAAGAACATCATGGGATTCCTAGCTGGCCTGAATTGAAGGAAGCCATGAATCTTCAGTTCGGTCCCTCGGAGTATGAGGATTTTTATGGCGACCTTACTCGGTTAAAACAGGACACATCAGTTCAAGAGTATACCGTTCAATTTAACCGGTTGGCCACTAGAGCTGGAAGCATGACTGAAAAGCAGAGAATCAGCAGCTATACTTGTGGTCTCAAGCCCCAATTGAGAATGGAGGTGAAAAGCTAGGAAGCCGGACACCTTATTGGACGCTCAAGGGCTGGCTAGACATTTGGAGACCCATGTAAATCAGAAATCAGCAACAATTGGGAGAGCAATGAACAGGGGATATCAATATGCAGCTGGAACGTCTAACAAGGGAGGTAGTTTTGGGTCGGTCAAGGCTGATGTTGGGGTAGCAGCAGAGCAGCAACTCAAGGAGATTCCTCATGGACGGAAATTCAGCATCAAGCAATTGCAAGAGAGAAAGGAGGCTGGATTGTGTTTCAGGTGTGACGAGAAATTTGTACCTGGACACAAGTGTAAAAGGTTATTCGTCATTGAAGTGGAGAGGGAGGAGGAACTGTCGGAGGAGGACGATAGTGACCCGGAAGATGACTCCCTTACTCCAGCCATCTCCTTGAATGCTTTGACGGGAATCATTACTTCAAACACCATGAGGGTTCTCGGAAGAGTGGGTGGACACCAAGTGACAATTCTGATTGATTCGGGTAGCTCCCACAATTTTGTGAATGCAAAGCTGGTTCAGAAATTGAAGTTGCCGAAGGAAACCAGCAATGGACCCAAAGTTCAGATTGCCAATGGCGACCGAATGAGTTGTGGGGGAAGGTGTTCAGCTATCAAGATTGAATTTCCAGGATATGCTACTACTTCGGAATTTTTCATACTTCAGCTCGAAGAGATTGACATCGTTTTGGGTATTCAATGGTTGAAGACGTTGGGGCCAATCCTATGGGACTTTGAATCCCTCACGATGTCCTTCAAAGATAAAGAGAAAACAGTGGAATTAAGAGGGCAGATCACTCCTCCGGATCAGTTGTGTGATAAGAAGCGTATTTCACAATCTTTCAAACAAAGGAAACAGGGGTTATTGATGAACTTGCAAGTGGTAAACAGCAGGGTTTTGGGTCAACCGGAAACTACCTTAACAGCTCAACAACAAGATGGATTGGATCAGCTACTGCTAAGGTTTGACAAGGTGTTTTCTGTACCCAAGGGGCTGCCGCCTACACGCCCTCATGACCATCATGTGAACCTCAAGGAGGGAACGCTGCCGGTAGCCGTGAGACCGTATCGGTATCCTTACTTTCAGAAAAATGAAATTGAGAGACAAGTGAAGCAATTACTGGAGGATGGAATAATTCAGCCTACATCAAGTCCCTATTCAGCTCCGGTGTTGCTAGTCAAGAAGAAAGATGGAAGTTGGAGGATGTGTGTCGATTATAGGGCTCTCAACAAGGCAACGATAAAGGATAAGTTTCCCATTCCCAACATTGATGAACTCTTGGATGAATTACATGGTACTACCTATTTTTCTAAGCTGGATTTGAGGTCAGGTTATCACCAAATAAGAATGTATGGAGATGATGTCCACAAAACAGCTTTCCGGACACACCATGGGCATTATGAGTTCAAGGTTATGCCGTTCGGATTATCCAATGCTCCTTCCACCTT
>JAURVB010014573.1:0-173277 GCA_033002965.1 Piper betle | reverse complement strand
GAGCTTCCCCACAAATAGGGCATAGCAATCACCCGAGTGCAGTGATAGCT
Source organism: Piper betle (assembly GCA_033002965.1). NCBI lineage: Eukaryota > Viridiplantae > Streptophyta > Magnoliopsida > Piperales > Piperaceae > Piper > Piper betle. Next base: position 173,227 of record JAURVB010014573.1, on the reverse strand, counting down.
ACCCCACAAAAAGGCTACGGCCGGCGTGTGCGAGGCACTGGCACTGGAGATGGTAGTGGTAGCCTCCCCACAAAAAAGGCTACGGCCTAGGTGTGCGGATCACAGCGGATACCTCCTCTGCATTGTTTTGGAGTATAGCGGAATCGCTCCACCGCATATTAAAATAAACATAAGGAAATAGTGGAATATACTTGTTTTGTTTTATCTATTATACTACTTAGTTTTGTAATCACTAACACGGAATTGCCTCCGCAGGTATGCAGATACGAGATTAGGTGATTGACATCCAGAGTATGGAGCAAAATAAATATGAGGACTCCTTTTTTTATTTAATTGAGAAATAAGTGTGGCTGCTGGGAAACGGTCCAAGACTGTGGGATCTTTATATATGTTATTATTTATAAAAAATGTTTGACATAATTACTTTACTTTTGAGTAACACCTAGCCAATTAGGCCCACAATATCGTGAAAAAAGGCGGGTCGTTTCATACTTCCTCCTCGTTGTATGATAGGTAAAGTCTATCATCGAGTTCCTCATACTGAAGCTTGGGCAACCTATTTGACACATATTTTTTAACATCAAGATATGGAATACTTGATGCACAAATGACAAGCTGGTTGCCAATGCAAGCTCATAAACAACTTTGCTGACTGGTTCACTAATATAAAACTCTGACTTGAGTTACGGGTTTTACTGTGTCACTGCAACTCATCCTTGCACTCCCAAGTGGCCTCCTTAATGCCCTATCGCGTCTAAAGTACCTTCACCAAAGGCACCTCCTTCCTACGAAGAGTCTTCATGGATCAGTCGAGAATCTATACTTCCTCCTTGTCATATGATAGGTCAAGTCTAACATCGAGTTCCTCATACTGAAGCATGGGCAATCCATTTGACACATATTTTTTGAACATCGAGATGTGGAATACTTGATGCACAACTGACAAGATGGCTGCCAATGCAAGCTCATAAACAACTTTGCCAACCAGTCAGAGTACCTCCAACAAATGAATATACCTCTAGCTCAAATTGCCCCACTTCCCAAATTGCAGGTCTCCTTTAGTTGGAGAGACTTTCAGGAAGACACAATCCTCAAGAGCAAAGCTAACATCTTTATACCACTGATCTACATATGCTTGTTGCCTATCCTGAGCTGTTGTCAGCCTTGTCTAATCCAACTCAACCATCGTCTAGGGAGTCTTGAAGTAACTTGTTCCAAACTATCAATGGATCACCATCTTCTAACTAGCATGTCAACGATCTACACGATTGACCATATAGACCCTTGAATGGTGCCATCCCAATGTTGGCCAATAATGGTTAATAGATGCGATCTCAACCAAAGGTATGTACACCTCCTAAGATCCACCAAAGTCAATTGTACATGACCTGAGTAGATCCGCCAAGATCTAGATAGTCATTTTAGGCTGGCCATCAGTTTGAGGGTGATAGGTTGTATTGAACTTGATTTTCGTGTCAAGTTCTCTCTAGAAAGATCTCCAAAAGGAAGAAGTTAATCTAAGGTCTCTATTAGACACAATTTGGTCTCGATATAATTTGGCCAGTGTAGATACAGGATGGTTGTACGAATGAGAATAAAGTGCATTGATTTTGTTAGCATGTCCTCAATAACCCATACGGGGTAAATGTGTTACAAAGTTGCATATGATGCAATCTCATTTTCACTTTGATGGTGCTAATGACTACAACAATCCTTCTGGTCTCTGGTACCCGATCTTCACCTACTGACAGACAAAACATTTCAACATAGTGTTTAGAACATCTTTCTTTAGCCTTGGCCAACAAAATGATCGACACAAGTCGTGATATATCTTCACTAAGCCCAGGTGCACTATAAATCTGGAGTAATGGGCCTTGTAAAGGATGTCCTCATGCAATTCTGAATGTGTTGGCACTTTTGGTATGTACAACCGTCCTATCATTTGGTACAAATAATCTGCATCTCTAACCAAACTGGAATATGTTCCCTAGGCAAACTCCTACTTAGATAGATCATCATATAGCTCTACCTATCTAATAAGGTCTGTTATGGTTGGGCTACTTGTTAGTCTCGCCAATATTGCCACAAGTTGCCTATCTGCTACATTCTCCCTGTGATCATCGTATCTGATACCCATAGCTAACAGTCTAGCTCCACATATTACAAGTTTCTTGCTCAAGGCATTTGCTACAACATTTGTCATTCCAGGGTGGTAGGTAATGTCAATATCATAATCAGCAAGGAACTCTAGCTATCTCCTTTGGCACCTGTTTAGATCCTTTTGCATGAAGATGTACTTTAAGTTCTTGTGATCTCTGAAAGCTTGAAGGACACTCTACACAAATAGTGCCTTCATATGAGCAAAACAAACACCACTACTGCAAGCTCTAAGTCATGTGTCACATAGTCCTACTAGTGGACTTTCAGCTTTCTGGATGTGTAAGTCAGCACACACCCAAGTCCAATGTGTGACGGTCACTGTATACTACCAGGTCATCATCTGGTAAACTCAACAATATCACGACGTGGGTCTCTGCTTCAGAGTTTGCAAACTCTTCTTACATATACCTGTCTATACAAAACATTTTCCCTTCCTAGTCAGTAGTGCTACATGGGCTACCTTGGAAAAGAAACCCTGTAAGAGTCTCCTAAAATATCCTACCAATCCCAAGTAGCTCGTGATCTCTGTAGGCATAGTCGGTCACTCCATCTCAAGACTACCTGTACCTTACCTAAATCTACCACGCTTGATACAACACGTCCAAGGAATACTACCTCTGACAGCCAAAACTCACACTTGAAGAGTTCTGCATACATATGGTGTTCCTATAGTGTCTACAAAGCAATTTGTAAGTGTGCCTCATGCTCCTTTGGGGACCTCAAATAGATCAGAATGTTATCCATATCATAAACTAATCCAAGTACCGATGAAATACCCGGTTCATGTGACCCATGAATGTTGCTGATATATTAATCAGCTGGAAAGGCATGAGTAGAAACTCACAGTGCCCATACCAAGTCCTAAAAGTTGTCTTTGGTACATCCTCCTCCTTCTCAGCAATTGATGGTTGCCCGATAAAAGATCAACCTTCGAGTAATTTGCGACACCTCCAAGCTAATCAAACAAATCATTTCTTTGCCAGAAGAGCTCACAGTTTATGCATGTGATGTGTTCATATACAATTAGCAGTGTATGTGGAATAGGTAAATACAACCCCAGTGTTTCTGTTATTAAAAACTTAGTGTTTCTGTGAATGCATGTGATATGTTCATATATGATAGGAAGGGTATGTGGAATAGGTAAATACGACCACAGTGTTTCTATTATTAAAAACTCAGTAGCATTTAATAATAAATTATCAAACTCAAAGATTGGAACTAAAATAAGAATTGGATCATGAAACTGCATTTTAAAAGATACAATTTCCTAATTTAAGGGGAGGTGTTGCCTCTCTAATAACATGGAGTTTTTCGTTAGGAACCTTTAAGATTTGATCCCTCTTATAGTAAGCATGATTGGTATGCATTAGATGATGCTCCTTATAAGGTTTTGTTTTAAGCATCCACGAGGGTTGAGATCTGTATCTGCGATGTTAGTGCAAATCAATAACATTCCAATTTACAACATTATGATTTAGTTTGTGTCTGAGCTGAATTGGGGTATTACACCATCAGTGTAATGTTGTAGAAATTTGTATCCAAATTTCTTTGGCATGATATTATCCAACTAGTGTGTGTTTTTAAATAATATGATCTAAGCTTTTTACACACACCCAATATTTCTGCTAGCAAGTGTATAGGGCCCACTAAGATCCTTCACAACCTCTATCAATTGAACCATATTTAGCTCCGCCCGGGAGCGACGCCGGTGGAGACTCCGTGCGTGTCCACCGGCGTCGCTCCCGGGTGGAGCTAAAATTTTTTCCTATCAATTTACTGAACTTGTCCTTACTTCTATTAACCATATTGAGTGCGCACTAAGTGCGCAAAAGAAAATACCAACAAGCCCATCCATCTACCAGCTTACCTGGAATCAAAGAGGAGAATAATATCCAAGAAACCTTTACAAGCCGAAGCTTAATGATGGCTGATATACAACTCACAATAAGCATGAGATGTAATATATCACTTGGGCTACCACAACTGATGTTCCTTTTTGGCATACTGCACTCGCAACAAGAAAGCATAAATCTTTTCAAAGCAACTAACGAACGTGATCACAACATATGAATGTTGCTCAGACCAAACCACTCATAAGCTCCAGATTCTTTGGAGTAATTCACTTCTTATGAAACTTTCAAGTGGAGCGGCCAAACGGACCACTATTGCTGACTGCAGCAAGATGTTGACAACAACCTGATAGAAAATTGCCTTTACCCAACTATCTCCTGAGAGCAATCGTAAATCTTTGACAACAATTTCAGTACACATCTAAAGCTTAACTCCTTCAACAAATAGAGAAGTTCTTCCGAAATTATTATTCCCTAAAAGTGAAAAGGAATTTCGAGGTTCATTACTCTCACATAAAACTTTTCCTTCGTGATATGTGCAAGGAAGTTCATCAAAATAATCTCTTGGCAGGCAGCCATTCTCAATTGTAGAAAATATAGATTGGGACGTTGTGGAGGATAAATGCAAAAGCTTTGGCACATTCGTTGGCGACGGGGAATGGACTCAATTAAAATTGCTCAGGTTCTCTAATAGAAAAATTGTCAGCAAACAAGCTCAAGCACAAAGAAAATTCATCGTTAATCGATTCAGGCTTTTCCACACGTAGCGGATGCTCCATCATAGGCGAAATAACATGAGGATCCAGCAGGTCCCAACTCCTCACCAGTTCTACGATCACCTATTTATACAACAAAAATTCACTTTACAGCATTTTAAGAAACATCAAATGATTTTCAATTAAACCAAAACTCCTACTACAATTACTGCATCTTCTTGAAATCTGATATGAAAAGGAATACGGTGAGGGTTTACGTCTATGACGTAGGAGTTGCTTCTTAATTTGATGAAGAAACAAATCCTTATGAAGCTTGAAAAGTCAATTGCGACTTTGCCAAAGAATGCGATATCGTCTTCCGCCGACAAGTTGAGCAGCTTTCACCCGATGAGGAACTGTAATAGAATCAGAATGATGAAAAGGTCGGCGACACCAACCATGAAGACGGCGGTGACCAATTGCACGTAGTGTTCTTGTCGATGGAGTGCCCCTGACCGATGGTTCTCCTCCAGGATCTAGAAAATTGCTCAAACAAATGGTTATCATGCAAGATTATGAAATTTCCACAATCGGAATCCTTTACTCTCCTACATTGAAACCATGGTCGACTATGATGTTGGCATCTTGTGAGGGGTAGGTTGATCCGTTGATTCACAATTCTTGCAATGGACAAGCTAAATATATACACCCTTCTCCAGATTGGAAGCTTACCACAATGTTGGTTGGCTTTCTGAACAAAACGCCAACCATCGACGAGATTTGTCGAGACCATGCAGCAGATATTGAAGGCATGCATAAGGACCCAGAGTAAAGTATAATAGGCCAAAGTCATTTATTTTAAAGTACTTAATCAATATTGAAGATGTATAATCTATTTTTACTTATAAATTAATCTTACATTAGTAAATATTATATGTGAGACTAATATTATAATCTACTCACCTTAAAAAATAAGTTACCATTATCATAATTTACTTACCTTAAAAAATTGTCATCAAAATTTTGCAATTAGCATGTCACTAAACCTAGCCCACGTCTTTCTTTAACCAATCCGTGATTAACAGCTTAGCTAACTTTTCTAATCCAACCTACCATCTAACATAGAACAAGTTACTATGATACAGTCGGTAACGACTTAACTTAAAGTGTTAACCTTAAGTATAGCATAGTATACTAATTTATCTTTTTAAAAATAATTAACTAAAATAAAAAATTTATAATTAATTTTTATTTATAAATTAAATTTTATCCTAATAGGTATCAAATATAAAACTAAGTTTAAAAGCGTTGGGAGACTACGTAGGTGTCGGATCTTAAACAACTTCTCTAATCGAGTCCGCTCAAACTCCATCGCCCCATCGGAATCGTTATCGCCCTAATACCAAATGTTACGGGTATAACCTATATACCATTCGATATAAAGAGTCCACGGTGAATTGGAGAAGGAAAGAGTTGGCATGAGAAGGTGGTCGGAGAGAAGGGTGTCCAAAGCCGAGGAATAGGTGCCAATTGGTAATCTCAGAAAGGGAAATTCATTTCAATCAATAGCTACCTAATAACCCAAACCATGATTTAAGGTCCAACTCAACTAACAACCCATTAAGCTTTACCATATCAACTCACCCCCAACCACCTATCATACTAAATAATTCTGTAACAGGTTGCTAGATAGAACTCCATGGTTGCAACCGCATTGAGGGCTCCCTCCCTCGGCAAGGCGACGTTGGGCAAAGCTTCTGGAGGACACTAGCCAGAGCAGTGTGACCCAGTAATGGCAAGATCCACAGTAGCCCAACTCCAACGTGGTAGCAGCGAGCTTTGACTGTGATGATTCCCTCCTCTCAACTCCGGCAACAACACATCGGTACTTCGACTGTTCTCCCCGGTGTATTTGCTGCAAGTCCCTCCTGAACGAGATGGTAATACGGCGGCACACATCAACTCTTTGACTCCAGCTCGGGCAGCAGCACTACAAGGCTTCACGAGGCAGTGGTTCTCCAAGAACTTGTAGATGCATGGTAGAGGTGGAGTCTCCTATCCCGGGCAAGGCTCCGGCATGGCACGTTAGTGATGAGGGGTGTGAGATCTCTCAACTTAGTCCTACATCTAATACCTACTGGAAGAAGATCTTATTTATAAGTGAGAATGAACTATAAATCTTTAACTTTCGGGGTACCCATTTTAAAATGACTTAGCCCATTACGTTGCACTTTGGGCTGGGTCGTTACAAATGGTATCAGAGCCGACATGGTTCCGTGTTAGATGGTGGGATGGACTAGGGACGTTAGCTAGGCTACCGGTCACGGGCCAAAAAAGATCGTAGGCTGGGGTTAGCAACGGGCCAAGACTAAAAACGTTAGCTAGGCTGCCGGTCACGGGCTAGAAAGGACGTGGGCTGGGGATAGCAAAAACGTTAGCTAGGCTGCCGGTCACGGGCTAGAAAGGACGTGGGCTGGGGATAGCAACGGGCCAAGAATAGGTATTTCGGGGATGAAATTTCCTAAGGTGGGTGGATTGTGAGATCCCTCAACTTAGTCCCAGTGGGAATGGACTAGAGATCGAACGTTGGTATCTATGAATTTGTTTAAATTATTTACCCGCTACCCGGTTAATTATTAATTACCCGGTCAAGTGGAAAGTATTAGTTAACCGGTTAAGTATTTTTACCCGATTAAGTAAACCATTGTTCGTCCAAATTTTTCACCGCACCCCTCGGCTCAATCATGATGGTTAACCCAGCCAGTCGTGGTTGAACCCGTGGTTATGCCTAATTTAATAGAAATAAGATACGTGAGATTTATTCGGAAGGAGGGAAAGGGGTCCACGAGATTGAAGAAGACGAAGTGGAGGAAGACGAAGTCATTGCATTGAGAAGACGAAGTATTGCATTGAGAGACGAAGTATTGCATTGAGAAGACGAAGTATTGCATTGAGAAGACGAAGTATTGCATTGGAGAAGACGAAGTATTGCATTGGAGAAGACAAAGTCACAAACTCATTGCATTGAGGAAGACGAAGTTGTTGTTCGCTTACTATAAATAAGGACGCCATTGTAGGTTGAAAGGGGGAGGGGCTGGAAAACGGTGTTCCACGCCCAGGCTGCTGCTGCTAGGAGGAGGATGCCCTACTCCTCCATCCTTGCTTGTTGCTGCCATTGCCTCCATCCTTGCTTGTTGCTGCTAGGAGGAGGACGCCCTACTCCTCCATCCTTGCTTGTTGCTGCCATTGCCTCCATCCTTGCTTGTTGCTGCTAGGAGGAGGACGCCCTACTCCTCCATCCTTGCTTGTTGCTGCTAGGAGGAGGACGCCCTACTCCTCCATCCTTGCTTGTTGCTGCCATTGCCTCCATCCTTGCTTGTTGCTGCTAGGAGGAGGACGCCCTACTCCTCCATCCTTGCTTGTTGCTGCCATTGCCTCCATCCTTGCTTGTTGCTGCCATTGGAGAAGAAGCAAGGGAAGGAAATGTCATGTTGCTGTCTTGCTGATTAAAGGAGTTGCTGAAATCCACCCTGCTGCAATTAAGGTCGCCATTGAAGGTTGATGTTGCTGCTAGGAGGAGGACACCTATGTTTGCTGAATTGAAGGAGACTTGAAGAAGGAATTGCTGAAATACACCCTGCTACAACTAAGGACGCCATTGAAGGAGACGCCTTGGAGGAGTTATTGCAATCCAGAGGAGGAAGACAATCTTTCCCTTCTGAAGTTGAAGCAGCATTGCAGTTGCAATTTTCATGCATTCAAGCATGATATGTCTATGGAAATGAATAATTAGGATTGGAAATCGCCATCCCTTGGATACTTGTGACTCTTTAGTCTCATCACGCTGTCTCTTTGCGTGGCAAGGGCGCCTCGGTCCCACCGAACCCTTCCAACCCGACGCGGGAACACTCTAACCCGCACCAGCGGACGAACCCGTGCCCGAACAACGATACCATTTAACCGTTTAAACTAGTAAAGTGAACCATACTATTTAAGAGGTTGAGTGAAAAGGTTAAGTGAACCGTGTTAATTACCCAATTACCCGGTTAAAGGAATTATGGTGAAAGGGTGCTTCTACAAACCCTAGCCGTCATTTATTCTTTATAAAAGGAGAAGGGGTCGTTGAACCTAGGAAATACCAATGGATGATGGGGTGTGAGAATTTAATGAAGGGGTCGTTAAACCTAGGAAATACCAATGGATGATGGGGTATGAGAATTTAATGGAGGGAATGGTTAAAGTGTATATATATGCATGAGGAGGGAGTATTTCATCCCTCATCTCCGCTGTATTAGGGTTCACAGGTCACAGTCAGACGTAATCACAAATCAGGTACGTATAATAGGTAGAACATCGTATTTTCCTTGTTGGTAGCCTAGGTCAGCCTGAGCCCAGATTCGACTACCATGCACTGAGCGCAACCGGGGTCAATGAATTGATTCAGTCCGACATTGGGTCGTGTTATGTGCGTGAATTTTGTAATGCATCGACATTGTTTTAGAGTAGTGATAGCCACCCCATAAAAAGGCTACGGCCAGGGTGAGTGAGGCACAGCGATTCCTCCATCGCCCTGGAGTGCAGTGATAGCCGCCCCATAAAAAGGCTACGGCCGGGGTGTGTGAGGCACTGGCACTGGAGTGCAGTGATAGCCGCCCCATAAAAAGGCTACGGCCGGGGTGTGTGAGGCACTGACACTAGAATTGGTAGTGAGAGCTTCCCCACAAACGGGGCATAGCAATCACCTGAGTGCAGTGATAGTCGCCCCACAAAAAGGCTACGGTCGGGGTGTGCAAGGCATTGGCACTGGAGTGCAGTGATAGCCTCCCCATAAAAAGGCTACGGCCGGGGTGTGTAAGGCACTGGCACTAGAATTGGTAGTGAGAGCTTCCCCACAAACGGGGCATAGCAATCACCTGAGTGCAGTGATAGCTACCCCACAAAAAGGCTACGGCCGGGGTGTGCGAGGCACTGGCACTGGAGACGGTAGTGATAGCCTCCCCACAAAAAGGCTACGACCGGGGTGTGCGGATCACAGCGGATACCTCCTCCGCATTGTTTTGGAGTATAGCGGAATCGCTCCACCGCATATTAAAATAAACATAAGGAAATAGTGGAATGTACTTGTTTTGTTTTATCTATTATACTACTTAGTGTTGTAATCACTAACGCGGAATTGCCTCCGCAGGTGTGCAGATACGAGATTAGGTGATTGACATCCAGAGTATGGAGCAAAATAAATATGAGGACTCCTTTTTTTATTTAATTGAGAAATAAGTGTGGCTGCTGGGAAACGGTCCAAGACTGTGGGATCTTTATATATGTTTTTGTTAAATAAAAAATGTTAGTCATATTTACTTTAATTGTGAGTAACACCTGGCCAGCTAGGCCCATAATATCGTGAAAAATGGCGGGTCGTTACAGGTGGTATCAGAGCCGACCTGGTTCCGTGTTAGATGGTGGGCCGGATTAGAAACGTTGGCTAGGCTGCCGGCCACAGGCCAGAAAGGTCGTGGGCTGGGGCTAGCAACGGGCGAAATATAGGCATTTCGGGGACGAAATTCCCTAAGGTGGGTGGATTGTGAGATCCCTCAACTTAGTCCCACATCTAATACCTACTAGGAGAAGATCCTGTTTATAAGTGAGAATGGACTATAGATCTTTTACTTTCGGGGTACCCATTTTAAAGAAATGACTTAACCCATTACGTTGCACTTTGGGCTGGGTCGTTACAAATGGTATCAGAGCCGACCTGGTTCCGTGTTAGATGGTGGGATGGACTAGGGACGTTAGCTAGGTTGCCAGTCACGAGCCAAAAAGGTCGTGGGCTGGGGTTAACAACGGGCCAAGACTAGAAATGTTGGCTAGGCTGCCGGTCACGGGCTAGAAAGGACGTGGGCTGGGGCTAGCAACGGGCCAAGAATAGGCATTTCGGGGACGAAATTTTCTAAGGTGGGTGGATTGTGAGATCCCTCAACTTAGTCCACATCTAATACCTACTGGGAGAAGATCATGTTTATAAGTGGGAATGGACTAGAGATCTTTAACTTCCAGGGTACCCATTTTAAAGAAATAACTTAGCCCATTACGTTGCACTTTGAGCTGGGTCATTACAAGGGGCTCTGAAATCCGGCAGAGGTACAAGCAAAACTCCAAGAGGCTTCATTTTATCGCGATGGTGATCAGAAAGGTGGCAGCATCTCCTCAATTCGGCCAAGAGGCACGTAGTCCTTCCTTCCACGCGGTGTAGTAGCATTGGTAAGGCGTCTCACAGCAGCAAGGCTTCGGCTTTCTCCACTTCGCGTGCGACAGCACTTTACACCGGCAAGGCTTTGAGGCATGGTGGTCCAAAAACTTCACGGTGTGGGCGACAGCTTGGCGAGGCAAATAAGCGGCATCAGAGCTCCAGCAACCGCATACTCCTCGGCAAGGCTCTAGCACATGAAAATGGCAAAGGCAGTGGGCAGCAGTGGGAGAAGCTTCGCCGGTGGCAAAGGGGCAACTGGACGGCAACAAAGGCGGCAACGTGACGTCTGTGGAGGTTTTCACCCCACATTCATTCCACCTTCTCCATATTTACATTTATAGGCAGCACAAACAAACATTTTCCCCCAAAAATCTTTCTTCAATCTTGTTTCTATTACAACTATTAATTATTGCATATTCCCAAATAATTCTATAACATGGGCTAAACATATGGGGCTTTGTACTTGGGCTTATTCAATTTAATTGGGTCTTCATTCTCATACCACGGTGGGCTTCAAATATCGTGACTTGGTTCGAATATTTAATTGGGCCAATAAACCTTGAGTATGCAGATATTATATCAAACATTTCAAATAAATCATAAAATTAATAATAACCCCAATTAAATATAAATATTATGTTTTTCTTTTCTAGTTTTTCGGTTGGTCTTAGTTTGGTTCCGGCCGGTAAAAACTTTACCTAAGGTCCAAACTTAACCGAACCGAACCAACGGGTTGGCTATTTTAGTTTAGGCATATATCTGTTCAACCTACTTTTGCCAGCCGCACTATATTCTTGATTCTTTACAAATTTATCTTCTTTAATTAGGGCTTTCAATGTCAGGCTTGTCTTTCTAATTAATCGGGTCTCAATTAAAAACAAATAAGACTAGAGGTTTAAATTTGGGCCAATTAAATTAAATTGAACCAATAAATTTTAAATATGCAAACAATATGAATTATTTGTAGTCTAATTAATTAATATCAAAATTTATAATAAAAAATAAAAAAATTTGCAAAACTTATGGGTAATCTCTATCTAGTCTAATCTAATCTAACATATGAAAGGAATGTCTCTAAAGGAAGCTTATATAATGTTCCTCGTGAAGGGGTTATGTCGAAGAGATCTAACAAAGATTATAAATAAAAATTATTAGATCCTCACAAACTTAGACCAATATAACACCGTAAAAATGGACATTAAGTGGAAACAACTACGCACACATGAGATAAACACAATAAGCACAAGTAAGGATAATCAAAACAATCAAATATATTTGAGGCAATAATCACACAAGTTTAAATTCATAAAGATACTTGCTTTGGCTAATCAATCACACCATACAAGTTTCTAGGTAGCATTGACTTTATTCACTTAGTTCTCTAAAATGATTAAATCAAACATAAAAAAACTAATGGAAGTGTGTAATAAAATAATCAAAATAAGATTGTGCACACAAAGAGGGAAGGGAAGAGAGGACGTAAGAATTTTTTAAGATTCGGAATGCCTAATCCTCTCTTTTAGCCTGCTATTTGGTTTGGTAGGTCCTGTTAGCATTTGTATCTCAAACAACTTATTCAACTCACAAACAATAACAAGGTCTCTTTCACAAACACCAAATGTTATGGAATCTTGTAACTTATAAGTCTTCCTCCTTAAACACCGACCAAGTATTAAAGATCCTTGCAACTAACTCCTAATAACCTCCGAGCATCATCACTTAAAGCTAATTTGTCTTTTATTAAGTTCACACATTGAGCCAAAAGAATATTCTAAGTATGTGGATTCATTTCCAAATTCAAGTCCTCATACTAACTTCTAAAACCTTGGAAATTTATAAAATGAGTTTAAATACTCGAATCTTGCCTCAATACAACTCTCTCTTGGGACTTACATAATAAAACATAAGGATTACAAGCAAATAGTAATGACCAATTCTAAGCACCAAGTTTGAACATCCAAGAGGTCCAAGAGAACTTTAAGGGTTCATTAATAAAATTGGAGTGCAAAAGTGTCTCGAAACACTTCCCTCAAGACCCTATTTGTAGCTTTGGAGCCTTCTTCCCAAAATAAAAACTGTTATGACAATTTTTGAACAATCAATTACAGAACGGCCTGCTACTTATTGTGCCATAATACCCATGGTTGAATTAGCCGATGAGTTCGATTGCCGATGGCTCAACCAAACTTTTCACTCCTTCAACAACCAACACCAAAACAACCGTCTCTTGCCAACGTAAATTTTGATTGCCGAAGCTGTACCAAAATCACCCTTGAGCTTGTATCCTCTTTTCTTCCTAGAAGTTCAGTAGGCCGAACCAACGCCGAAGTCTTGTTGAAGTCTTCCACATTAACTTACCAAACTTTGTCCTTACACACATTAGGCAAAACCCTTCATCTTTCGGCTACCAAAGCTCATGCATAAGTGTCTCCCAAACTTTTAAGACTTCTTCATCATTGAGTTTTATTGATCTTGATTTTTTTGAAGGTGGATAAAGTTGTGATTTTACTTATTGAGTTTGAAATATTATCACATCAAAACAAGGTTTAATACTTTCCAGTGAAGTTTACACATTTTAAATTCACCACATCCCAAGACATCGTTATAATTTTCCCATATTAAGAAAGTATACACAAATATTTTCTTTAAAATTAACCCTTTTTAGAGGAGTTCAAGCAATTTTACAATTTTATACCTTTTTATTCAAAAAGTATTAATTAAATGCCATACAATTGTTAGCCTTATTAAAAATATGTTAATTGATTATAAGGAATTAAAAATTCCAATTCAACTATGAGTAGATTCAATAATTCCTCATATTAACAGGAGTCCATAAGTAAGAATTAAAAATAGCAGGGATCTTAAAACAAATTAAAATTTCTGATTCTACTTGAATTATATTTAATATTTCTTAAGAATAATTAAAAATAAGAAAACCCTAAATTAAATCTAAAATACATACCAGTAATAAAAATTTCCAGTATAAATTAAAATACATAAGGGTATATGTTTAGAAAACTATTATGTTTAATCGCGCGGACTTCCAAAATACTCCTGAAGAAAACCGACACTCCTCTGTTAACTTACTACCTTTTCAATTTTACTCCCATGGGGATCAAGAGAAGGAAATCATTCAACTTTGGGTCACAAGAAGAGATGGCTCCATTAAGGAAAGCAAGCTTCAAAACTTAAGATGATCATACAAGACTGCGTTAACGTGCATGTTGTAAATTAAGAAACAAACCGAGGAATAACTTGAATGAGTTACAGAAGTCGGATGGCGCAACCAACTAGAAAACAGAAATAGGGAAAGGGATTGAAGACGTCCACCGAGGTGCAGGCAGCATGTTAGTTCATTGGTGAATACGACACGACAACAACAAACTGCTCATTTTCAACTACAACTACAAGCAACCTCATTCAACTGCAGAGCTTCACGCCCAAGAATCCAACAATTTAGTTACAATTAGCAAAAAAACACAATACCTGATTTTATAACGAGAAAATAGCAATTAAAACGTCGAGGTGGTACATTATTTTGAGGTATATATATACACAAAATAGCAATTAAAAAAATACTATGGCGCCACCAACTTCAACAATCAAACTCTATAAGTTCACAAAACAAAGACTGGTAATTCCCGACTGTACTGTAAGTGGCAACCAAACTATTCTTCTCGACGAGTTTTCGTCACAGCCAAGCTCCCCAACCCGGGAACATCTGGCACAATCTATCCGCATCGACAGCATTTTGTATCAGTTGTTGAACCTGCAATTGCGATCGGAATTTGTTGAGATATTGCATTGATATGAAAGTACAAATCAACAGCAATACACTTTCACCAAAATAGAAGGATGTAGTGAACAATGCATGGGATGGTCAAAGTAGAGAAGATTTGAGGCATAAGCCTCTCCGTACCAATTAAGAATGAACTGAATCAATCACAATAATCTGCACATGTTTTGTAAGTAGTAAATTTACCTGGCCTTGCACACTTCTCATTTCCCCTTCTTCATATCCGTCTAATTTTTGCTTAACACGCATTAGCGCACGAGCAGCATCCTTGTTACCTTCGTATACGTCCTCTGAATCTTCCAGGCTTGAATCAACATCATCATCAGTTTCCTGATTTAAAGAAACAAACAATTCATCTCAATTTCCGACCACAACATGTCCAGGTAAGTTTTAAGTTAATACCGGCAAATGATAACTGCAGAAATAGAGATCAACAGGGAAGAGTAATTTATTTAATAATGAAAAAAAGTTCCATACATGAATGTGAAGTGTCAGTTATAAAGAATCTCCATAATAGATTAAAAGGTAAAAAGTTACTATGCAAGCAATCAAAAACATCCTAATTCGATATGACCACATGCATGATAAAGGGGAGAACTGGGCACTAGTCTGATAAGTCAAAAGTCAAGAGTGCCATACCACACACCTCAGATATGAATAAGCTAAACAAAAACTGCAATGAAGCATACCTTTTGCCGTTGCAAAGCTTTCAGAGGTGACAGAGCCCACTTGTATAGAGGATCATGAATGAACACCTGTGTAAGCATTTATCGCATATATGAAAATTTTGATAGGAAATTATTACTTTTAAAGTCCAGTAATAGATGGTGCTACTCGGCCATACTTCAACAATTGTCAGCAATGCCTCCTTGTTAGTCCTCATCACAGAAAGCGTTTCCTCGCAACATCTTCTGAAAACACCTTCCACTCCCATAACTCC
This sequence comes from Piper betle, assembly GCA_033002965.1. Taxonomy (NCBI): domain Eukaryota; kingdom Viridiplantae; phylum Streptophyta; class Magnoliopsida; order Piperales; family Piperaceae; genus Piper; species Piper betle. Next base: position 157,542 of record JAURVB010014573.1, on the reverse strand, counting down.
CAAGCCATCTATGATGTCTCTTGTAAGTCTAAATGGCACCTGCAAGGATGTAACACACACCTGTTATTACAGTAGTGGCGCATGATTAATATTATCTATTTCCTCTGGGATATTAGGAATAAAGGACAGCTAAGACACACACTCGTTCAGGTGTTTTGAACATCAAGCCTTGCTCAAACGCCACGCCAAGATCTATATGAACAACTTCTGCTGTTGCTTCATCAATCAGAATGTTCATTGAATGACGATCCCCAAGTCCAACAATATAACCAACCTAAAAAAAGACAGAAACAACAATGTATTGCATTGAGAAAAATGTCACATTGATAAAGAAAGTCCAACAGGAGGTTAAGCACATACAAAATATAGAATATAACATGACAAAGTCAGACCGTGACTGCATAGTTTAAGGTGAATCCTCTTGTCTTGTCGTCCCAAAGGAAGCCTAGAGGAGGTCCAACCCAACCAGGAAACCAACAGGGTAATTTATTGAAGATCAACTTCTCAATTTGACTTAGTCTTTACAACTCTTTCAACGTATTTAGTCCATTTGTTTGGTTCCTTTATTCTTCATTTTTCTCAACATCCTATATATATATATATATATATGAATGAAAACAGCTTCTCAAGTACAAGATATATATGAATGAAAACAGCTTCTCAAGCTGCATCATGCACTTGAGGATTTACAATGGCTGCTGGTAGCAAAATTGTCTACAGGATAGTAGAAGCCACAGAAAAACAGGAGGGAAGTCCCTCCAAATCGTTTTTCTGCTGCAGAGATTAGTAGGTCCAACACAACCAAAAACTGCACACAGAGGAATTATGGTAACAATTATCAGACAGAAGTTCTGGTTTGCCTACAATCTCTGACTATGTTTATCTAAGAAGCTACAAGGTTTTCAAATAGAATGATGTACTGTTACCAAATTTCCAATGCAACCGTAGGCACAAACATATAGACATGCATATTCCTACAAAAGGGCGAGCCCACGTTGAAAATCTAATAAGACCATGTTATTCGCAAGCCCAAAATTTCCCTGATTGTATTGAATGTGGGACTTAATTAATCTTGATATATAAAAATTAACCCGACTAAACATTGCCCTCTCAATCAAACAAGCCACTTAGACACAACCCGAGACCAATGATGTAAACTGAGTTGGCTCTGATGCTAACAGATCAGCTGTGAGTGCGCTTATATCATTTGTTCAAGGGTCCATCAAAGTTGAGGAATCAAAAGCCTGACGATTTCTCGTTATAACATATCATTATTAGATATGAGGGAAAATGATAAACATGTTCAGTTAATGGTCATTGAAGCACCATTGAGCTAGCTGCTACACTTCTTGTGTAGGACAATCTTTTCTCAAACCATTGGGGTGGCTGCAGGTACCTCTCCAAGAAAAAATGATGCATGACAGGCCTATACAAGTTATTTCATGTCAGAGAACAGTCAAATTGTACAACCACACCAGCTAACCCAAGAAAATAATCAAGAAGAAAGGAAATAATACCTAAAATTGTCACATACTTTTTCAAACGACTTGCGCTTATCCTTTTCCTGCATGTGAAACCAAATTAAGAGACAAACGGAGCAAAACATCTTAACCAATTTATATACAAACTGCTTAAATGATACAAACACTTGTCATGTATTCACGGCACTGAAGAAATGTCCAATCCCCGATCCCATATCGGCCATGTGCTCCTCCATTCCTATGACTGAAAAGAAATAAATTAGAAGAACCAGGTTGAGTAGTCAATAACACAATATCAGGTCAAACTATGTAATACTCAAACATGCTATACCTTCCAATCAGGTATTCACTAAGTGGGATCGTCCCATCAACCCATTCAAGGACTCCAGCACTAGGGGTAAAAGGTACAACCTGTTTGATCAAGAATTAGTAACAAAGAACAAAACCTATACAGATGTGGTAATCAAATTGTGTTAGAATACTACTAAATAGAATGTATTTTAATAGTCTTCTAACTTTAATAGAATTCTAATAAAATGCTTATGGCAGGTTGGTGCAAGGGCAAAGATAAAGTCAAACACAGATAAAAATGCTATCCATGAACTTTACAACAATTAAGTAGTCAAATGAACAACATTGATAACAATCAAACTGCCCAACATGAACACACCCATGGTTGGAAAAAGCCCGGTACCAATTTGTGGTAGGTGATGCTTTAGGGTGATAAGTTCAACTTATCATATATTTTTGTGCACACAACGCGTGTTATTATGGTATCGATCAAGAGAACAAGGTTATCAACTTAGTAATAGTTAATCATTTTAAAGCACCGTAACTATACTAACTTTAAGAAATGTTCCGAATCTTGCACGTTTTTTACGTAGAGCAGAATATGGCCAATTCCGAAACACAGTAGATACCTTTAATGCTTAGTGGTAAAATACCTTGTATGTTCTTATCCTTAATCTCCTTTTCCATGTATCACGATTACTCAGGAGAAATGTGTTAACCAAACCAAAGAACTGTTCCATAACCTGCTCCACCCAGTTAGCATCATGAATTAGAATTACTCCAAATATCTCGGATTAATTTCTAAAAAAGAAAAAATAATATTCATGTAAAAAAATACAATACACAAGTAGATGGCAATCATGCATGGTAATTATTCATTCTACTTAAAATGAGGTAAACAAAGAGCAAATTTTAGGTGTATATGACCTCAAAACTGTTATAAGGTTCATGCTGGTTCGACTTAGTCCACAATATTTGCGTGTATATATTTTTCCTGTTAATTAGTTTTTGATTGTTAGCTAATCAGTAGCTATTTGGTTTCTAATTTGAATTCAATCTGTAAAAGATGTCTCTATGTACATATATCCATAAATACACATAGTAGGCTAATCTATGGATACCTTCTTCATCATTTATGTATCCTAACAGAAATAATATGTTCCAAATCTAATTCTACCATTTTCTCATAAGGCTTATCCCATAAGTGAAGAAGATGTATAATGACAGTGATGGTCCCTTTACGGGACTATCAAAAAAGCCATTTGGGGAAAGGGCATCCATTTTGTTCGGCATATTTCAGTCACTTTTTAGAAGTTGAGAGGGATCAATTGGTGCAATCCATTCCAGCTGGAGTAAAGCATTGATGATAACGACCATCTTTGATAATGTGCAACTTTATTGACCACTGGTAGAACTAAAGACAAGTCATTGACATTGGAGATAACATTTACAAGAAGCTTAAGCTATTACTGGAAGACCAGACTAAACCAATGGACACCAATTACCACCCACCCCTAACTAATTACCAGAGAAAAAAATGGATACCAATTGCCAACCACACCAAACCCAGGTACTTGATAAATATAAGCGAAACGCATCAAATTAACATGCACCTGGCCTCTATCAATGAGAGGTCAATATTCATCAGCCAAACTAATACATAGATCACATGAGCCCTGGTTGAATTAACCTAACCAGATGTTCAATGACAAGATGATGGTTTCTTGAAGGATTTTACCATGTACCCACACACAACTCTGATTAGAAAAGAAAGAACAAAAGCCACACAAGAAGTCGGAAGAAGATTCTGAAGTCCGAGGGAAAAAATAATTCATAAGTAATTATGTAAAGATCAATTTATACAGCATCTTGTCGGAGGTCATCATTTCCAGATTTGGCAAGTTGGCGATACTTCTGACCATTAGAACCAAAGCACTCCACAACTTTTGGTGCATTTATGCCATTCATTATCCTGTACATCAACAAAAATATGGACAAAGATATTGAACCATGTTCATGTAGATAAGATATGAAAAAAATACACTCATGCTACCACATACGTGACAGTATCTGACAAACAAGTGAAGTGTGGAAAAGATCCTTCAACATATTGGCAACTATGGTCCACAGGCAAATTATCAGTCACTACAGGTACCTGCCAAGATGCAAACTTAGTAATACAAAGATTTACGCAATGTTGTCAGCAAATACATTTCTACAATCAGTGTCCATAAGCGAGATATGGCATCTACCATGAAAGTCAAATACATGCAAATAGCAACAATTTCATAAATAATATATTCATAAGCACAAATTAAACAAATTTATATGCCCTTGCAATCATGCAATCACACAACTATTGACATCTAGGTAAGATAATACAATAGAAAGCATAATATCAAGTTAAATTATGTATGAAAGTCTTTTTTTCTTTGCTTCCTCTGTAATTTTTTTTATCTTTTATCTTTTTTTTTTTTGGAAAATTCATGTCTTCAATGTTGCCGATATATCTTGGATATATCACCGATTTGTCCCCGATTTGTCAATATCTCTGGATATATCACGATGCATGACACATGCAAATGTGTCGAGTAGTGGACTTGCCACAATTGCCAGTGTATAATATAAAAGATTTTTAACCAGCCATCAATTTGTAAGATAATAAAAGATAAATAAGTAGATCAAATTTGACAATTATGCATCGAGTATGTGTAAACTATGGTCATGTTTTCCTGACAACAACTGCAACAGAATAGAAACTAAACAACCAAGTAAATTTACCAGTTCTAACTGCTGAAGGCAACGAATTTCTCTTGGCAATGTAATTTTCTTATTGGTGTCCTGTTCAAACAATACCATAAGCAAAGCTGCAGATGTAATCACATATGGAAACATATTATCAAAGTTCTCCAGTCACTTGTTGCAGGATATATCACAAAGTTACTACTTGATGTTTTTTGACAAGAGAACTAATGCACAGTGTCATGTCATTATCCGAAACATCATGACTCCTACGACCTAGTAGGTGTGCATTTGAAGAAGATTGATGTAGGACAAGTTTTCTTATGAAGTTTTTCCATGAGGAAAAGGGGGATTCTCTTTGGAATTACTATTTCTTAGGCTCATAGACGCAATTCAATTACCTTGACACCAAAGAAGAGTTCAACTCAATGCTAGATTTCTGTTATAAATATCATTTAATACCCCAAAAGATAGAACAAAGATAAATATAATTTCAAGGATAAGAGAAAAACAAGAGCTTTAGGAGAACACTTGATTAGCAATATCCAAACACCGGAAAGAAAAAGAAGGAAATGATTAATGATTATGTGCTTGTAATTAAGGTTTTTGAGGCAAGCTGGGCTGGGGAGGTAAAGGAGGACGTGTGAGCCTTGAAGCATTTTAAGGCATTGAAGAACCTTTTGTTGCACTCCACACCACACCATATAGAAGGGATGTAGTTTAAGAAAAGAGGCTTTCGGAGGATTCTTTGATCCTTACTTGGGAGAGAAAAAAGTCAAACCATCTAATCACATTGGCAAAGAGTGTAGATTTAGTGGAGCAAGTAACGTTTTTGGAGGATAAGATGGAAAAACATGTTTGCTATAAGCATTGGAAGAACAAATAGTCTTTACACTTAAGGGTGCCCTCGCACATAGAGCACCTATGGGTTAAGTGCTCTCCTACAGTTCTTGTTCTTTTCTTAGCTTTGAAATTTTTGTTATCTTTGTACTAGTTTACCCTATGTGGATTCTAATGAAATTTTACCTTATGGGTCCGTTTGGTTGACATGAAAATAGTCTAAATAAAAAAAACTTTCATATGAAATAGAAATATAATGAGATGAAATGACATGAAAATTTTAAAAATTTCCTTTATATGTTTGAATAGTTGGAAAATTAAAGAAATATTCCTTCCCATGTGCATGTGCCTCCAAAAATTTTCCCCAATTTATTTTGTTTTTTGTAAGAAAATGTTGTTTTTAAAAATTTTACATAGACTTACTTTGACTGAAATTGAAATTTCTTTTGACTAAATTTCAAGACATCCAAACACAAGAAAAATTATGACCTCCAAAATTTATATTTATTTCATGTAATTTCAGGACAACTAAATAGACCTTAAAGAAAAATAAAATGTCATTAGACATGACTAGCCAAACATTAAAAATATCATGGTTTGTTTGATGTTTAAACTAAACAGGGTGCCATGACACGTTTTGGGAAGTATGACATAAGAAGTTCCAACAACTCCTATAGGAAAATTTGCATAAAGGATTTAACCAGCCAACACCATCTCCAACATTTGACACACGATATTTTGGATTAGCATTCATAGGACTTCCTCAACAATAGTGGCCTCTCCTATGATGACTCAAGAACCTTCAATAATGGATTATGCGGAAATGTCAAAGATATTCTTTTTGAGATTAGCAAGTTTTTTTATTACTGAAACCTGGAAAGGAGTATTGGCTAAGCCAAGGGTCAAGCATGGCTCCTTCCATTGCCAACTCTATAAAATCAGTCATAAAAAACTATTCTCCATGAGAGAATCCAAAACTAGTACACACAGTTCCAAGTTTGTTTGAATGTTACTAAACCCCATGGTCTTTGGATATTTTTGAAGTTAACAATGCGGGCTTGATTAAGCTTTCTTTGTGCATGGCATTATGGGCCAAGAGGATACATGGGTAAGAATTTGCAAATGCAATTCCAATTTATATTGTGAAAGCCGTTGCTATCAGGGTTCCCTCTTCTCGAGAAAGTTGAAAACAACTTAACAATGAACTTTAAATATGCTTGAGGCATTTGAAAGTGGAGACCCAATAAAGAGACGTGATTAAAGACAAATTTTACAAGTTCAAGGTGACTGACATAAGTCAAAAGACTAGTTTTCCACGCTTGGATCTTGGCTTTGATCTTTTTAGTGAGAGGGATACACATAGAATAGAACTTTTTAGAACTAAGAAGAAAACCGAAGTAGTCAGTGGGAGCACATTGATGCGGTAGCAAAATAAGCCAGCAATATCCTCTTCATAGTTGTAGGTATGAGAGAAGAAAATAGTGTTTTTTGTAGTATTTGCTTTGTGCCGCGAGAAGGTGCCAAAATCTTGTAAGGGAGATTTCATATGCCAGGCTGATGCAGAGCAATGTTATATTAATTTCTCACTTATTATGTGGTTGAGTCTCTATTACGTACTTAGTAGGGTCCTATGGGGGAATTGAGTCTTTAATATATAGATATATAAGTGTCAAGCTGGCTTATAATTTTAGAAAGAACTTGATTGAGAAATGAGAACTCAATTTTACTATTGCTACTACCATACTTGTTCTTCTTCCTATTGCTTTTGTTGAAGCTTTAGTATGCATAGGCCTGTTTCTTGCTAAATCTCATTACAGGTTGCCTCCCGAGCACAACTGTGCACCATAGGCTGACTAAAGACAGTTACTTGAGAAAATCATGAGCTCATCACAAATAATAAATGAGAGATTTTGAGAGCAATCCTCATGACGGAAGACAAATACGTCCATCTAATAGCTACAAGCATGACATGAAGCACTTTCATACAAAGAATAAAGACAAGTAGTGAAAAGGCACAACCTTATCGACAACTACTATTGATCTGAAAGAACCAAGTTACAACTATTTATCATGATATTGAAGGATGGAGTGGAGACACGTACGGGGATCCAAGGAATCTAAGTCTTGGGGAAATTCAGCTCATGTAAGGTTAGATTAAGAAAAATCTTAACTTTATAAAAGATCTTTTTCCAATCAACCTGATACGCATAACCTTTTAGACACCACCCGACAGTGAAAGTTATTGAGCAATTCATGGAAAAGAAAAAAATATTCTCATGAATCAACCTATCATTCAAGAAAGCCAACCAATTTAGACTAATCAAGGAAAGCAAAATAGGGGAAGGCCAAAGCGCCTCAATTTTGGAGATGTATTTAAAAATAAAATTGCCAAGCAAGATAGGGCTAAAGCAATTAAATAATTTGGCATCTAAAGTTTTATGGTTTACAGAGATAAAATACTAATTAAGGGCCTGAAGCTTCTCTTTCTCAAAAAAGTGATTCATGGAAAAAACAAGCTTTCTTGAACAAAATTCCAATAGAACACTAAGAATTCTTTGATAAAACCATATGGGCTAGGAGCTATGTTAAATGCAGGAAGCTAAACATTGCTGCTTTGATTCTCTTTTTGCTAATTTCCTGCGTCAAAACAGAAGCTCATTGTTTGCCAATAAGTGATGAAAAAATGTATGAGGGGAGACCGGTAGAAAAGGATCTGAAGAGACCTGTGAGAAATAGCTCTGCCTATATACCAATGTCTTCCAGGATAAAAAAGCCAATCACCATGGGAATTAAAAACCTCGTCATAGTCATTTCTCGATATATGGTAGGAGACTAGAGCACCAAAAAGCCAGATTTTGTCACCTTCATGAACCTTAGTATACTAGACTTCATCTGTAACTTCTCATAGCTATTAGAATTTATTTCACTTTAGTATTTTACTTAAGTTCGAATTATAATTTTTTCTTAATCTTCCACCTTATAAATTGAACCGGCCGGTCTGACCCGGTACTACCGGGTATCGGGACATCCGGTCTGACATTAGATAAGGTTGCACTGAACCCAATTGAATGCCTCCAGTATTTATTGAAACCTTGCCAGTATGACAAATCTATCCGGTATACGATCTAATATTGTACCAGATTTGAGGAAATTGTATTGTAGTTCAAATTAGGTAGGCTGGGCTGTATATTTGTAGATGAAGAAACTTCTCGATCCATTTGGGTAATGTGGTACTACTATGAAGCAAAAAAACAAAATCAAAAAGAAAGAACACATGCAAAACCAATACAATACCCTTTTGGTGGTGTAAAGTAAGAGCATAATGTTAGGGTTCAAACCAAGGTTTTCAATAGTGCGATATGTCACCCGACATATCGGTATCGGCAAGTGGGCGACACGAAAGTCACCTGCGATCTAGTTGCCAATATCGGCAATATGTCGTGGTGTATTGCCAACATATCTCAAATAGCAGAAGTGGGAGGGAGAGGGATAAGGGGGAAGGGTGACAAATTTGCTGCACTTCCGCTGCGGATGCTACTGGGGTAGGAGCTGCACGTGTATCAGTTAAATTTTGGTTTTTATGTGTAAATAATTCATAGTTTACAAAATCCATTATAATACATCAAATCCCGTTTAAGTAGGTTAGATTTGGTTCAGCAAGTGTTATACAGAGTAAGAGCAAATGTGCCTATCACATTGGCTTATTGTTAAGCTAATAATATCTAAAAATAAACTTCAACTAAATATTAATATCTACTAAATAGAGAATGTATTCTAACAGACAGCAATCTCCGGGATAGAGAATAGCACTTCCTACAGTAGCATCTTCCAACTAACCTCTTTTTTTGTCTCCAGTTCAGCGAGCTTAATATACGTTTCCACCATCTGCTTCATCTATGATATCAAGAACACAGTCATCATATATGCAAATCAACAAATCATGAACTCCAATAAAATGCATTGGCATAAAATTATATCTACATTGTAAAATGGAAGAAAATACCTGCATTATCCTATTCCCGTGGAAGGCAGATAATTCCTTCAACAGATTTTCGGCTGCAGACTTCTTTTCCATGTCAACCACAAAGGAATTTCTACTTCGCTGTTTGTCCTTCACTCGATCTCCATTAGCCAAAGCAAGTAACTGCAGAGAAAACACATAATAGCTTGACAAGTCATGGGAAAACATCAAGTCACCAATAATTGCCCTTTTCAATACCTGAAAAATAGTATGATATGGGTGTTCCCAGGCCATTTTCTTCACAAGTGATACTAAAGCATACTGCAAACACAAAAACATGATGGATTAAAACACTCAGTACTTTGTAACATTTCTTTCAGTAAAAGACTGCCTTTCTATATCTACACCTGGAATTTATGCGACTCATTACTGTCCTTTGAGCTACCCATTCTAGATGCAATTTGATAAACCAAAGGCAAAAATTTGTATGACTGAATCTGCAAACACCCTTCTTGGTAAAGTTAGCAAACTATAACCACCACAAAAATAAAGAACGAATCCATCAGTATCAAGTAATGCAAGAAATAAGTAGTTAACATAACCAGAAGAATACTCATATTTCAAGAATAAAGTTCATATGAAGATAATTGTTCAAAACTTTTCAATCATTTTGTCAATACAGGTGACACGCTTTTGGCATCATTATCAAATTATTTGGGACCGAAATGTAGGGAGACAAAATTGTCCCTATCAACTAATTGAGATTCACCGAGGAAGAATGTGCAGCAAAATAAATAGTCGCATCTCACCTCCTTGACAGCCTCAAGCATGCTCCTAATCACATTCAATCTTGAACAGAGGCTAAACCACAAAGACACCAACCTAAATACCTAAAAACAAGCAGATGAGAGATTACTTGACTTGGAAGTGCTCTTATCTATCATCCAAAGGGATACATTACAATCTTATGTCTTCAACAAGCTAATGTACAAACAGACACATAATATTTTAGCATTTTTTTTCAGCCTATAACCTTATTGCAGCTTATATTCTGCCCCGATATTCTTGCTAAAAATATAAAAAATGTAACTTTTCCATTACTTGAGTGGAAAATACATACAATAAAATTCCAAGGAGTCAACAATTCAATATCACCGTCATTGATCGTTGTCAAAAAATACAGCATTTTTTGTGAGTCAGCACACAAAATACTTGTCAATTTTTGCGACCATGCTGATGTGGATACCGCCTATTTATGATTGATCCAATTTCATGTTAGGCAGGAAAAAAAGAGCTCAACATAGTTTATTTATACAAATTGAGTGATGTGGGTGAATTTTTCTCCATACGTGCTTCTTTGGGTCTTACTGAAGAATAAATAAGAAACTAGCAAATATTGTCTCAAAAAGAATCCAAATAATGCAATACTTATAATAAACATATACATGTTCTATAAACAATAAACCAAGTTTATACCACTCTCAGATCATATCTGTCCCCTGCAACCAAACAACGTTGGTATCCTGTCAATGCGACATCAAGAAAATGATCCCTGTCATCCTGTGAAGTAGTAAAGTTTATATATTAAATTCCAGCAGCAAAGACTACATGACAGTGCATACATTGAATTACACTTTCTTCCCAACATTCAAATTTCACTATTTGGTTGTAAACCAACTTTAGTTGGTTTAGCAAGAAGGACGACGCGAGCATGTCAACTCCACCAGTTTGATATGTCCAGTAATAATAATCAATAGGCTTGAAACTAGGGCTCACTTAGTGAACTGCACAACAACCATCACCGAGAAAGATACCTGCAATCTTTCCGCTTCTTCTTTGTCGATTGAAAGCTGCTTTTGCAACTCTTGGATTTTCACTGAATAGTCAGTCTTCTCAGCCTATGAAACACCCCAAAGGAGTAACTCAAATATTCAAGAATAGACCAATGGACTGTTTTAGTAATGTGTCATCAATAAGATAACCTTTGAACTTGTCAGCCTTTTTATGAGCGCCTCCAACTCTTTAGTCTACATTATCAACAAATTTAATATGGAATATGAATTTCATTAATCTTTGACAACTGATTCTTTCCAATTATACCTTGTGTCTTCTCAGTCTCATGGCTGCTTGCCACTCACTTGAAGCAAGCCTTTCCTCATAACTCCGGAAGAGAGCATCAGCATAATGAGCTAGATGGTAATATGTCTGACATTTTCTCTCAACACTTTTTTGGCCACTGCCCTCACTTTGGTTCACAAGTTCGACAGCTTGTTTAAGATACCGTTCCAAAATTGTCCTGGAACTGTTGTAGCCATCATACATAGAACAAGTCAAAATTTTCCAATAATGATTTCTTTTTAAGCATTAATGAAGTTCTATAGACAGAATAATGTCAATAGTACTTGCTCGATCCCATCTCTGTCAACCACTTCCCAACTAGGCGATACACATTGGAGGTTTCATCTTTCATTTCATGGTGATGTAGAATGTATTTTGCAAGATTGATGGCCATCTCTTGCTGCCCTTGAGCTCGTAAGAGCTTTGCTTCCTCAAGCTGTCATAATGTAAACATTAGTTTTTATTCAAAGTGGTACAGGAACCACTCATGAAACAAGCTCCAGTTTTTCAGTTCCATAATTGATAAATGGAAGTAGAATACTATGGCCATCATACTTAATGCATTTCCCAGGGCAGTGCCAATATGACATGCATTTTAGACCAATAATTGACTCAAGCTGTAACAAGAAAAGGAAGGCTGCTCCAAATGAACAGGAAATGAGAGGTGCCAATTAAGGGAGTATAGACAGATAATATGGCAGAAAATGGGTACGGGAGAAGGAGAAGAGAGAGTTACAACTAATAAGGTTTTCATGATTTGTTACTTTTTTCTGTTTTCTACAACCCATAGACAATGTCTTCTACACTTTCCTGAGGATTACTTACCTAATCCATCTTTCCATGTGCACACATGTAAACATGGGAAGAGAAGTACTAACATCATTATGGTGATAAATTGAAAGGATTATACTGTGGAATACATTAAGATGAAAGAAAAAGTCGACAAATATAACTTCAAAAACTCACCCTCCCAAGAGAGAAAAGATATGATCCTGTTTGTTGTTCCTGTGTCCCAAGACTAAGAGACTTGAGCTCATGCAATACTGCTAAGGCCTGGGAAAGCCTTGAACCCTGCATAACATTAGCCCATGGAACAGTGCCACCTAGAATATTTTAGAACCAAAAAGTTGCAAACAAATTTACATAATACATTCATCAGTAGGTAACTCACAATAAAAGAATTATATCTATTGAATGAGAAAGTCAAATTCACAATATATTTTCCAAAAAGCGAGATCCCAGAGAGATCTACCAAAAAGGTGTTGGGGACATGGACTCTAAATTAGGATCTATGTAATTACATATGGCAAAAGTTTTTATGGCTGAATGCTTTTCTTGACACTAGCGCATCTCCTCTATCCAAGCTTGGAACCCACAAAGCACAAGCAAATATTAATATAAATAATTATTTTACACAATACCTACCAATTATATGAATATTTAATTCAAATTAACAATCAAGCCAATATTTTTAACCATAAAATATTACTAAGATAATATATATAACATATTTTAACATATATAACATATACATATAAAATAATTAATACACATAGGTAATATATAGTTAATATATGTTTACATATTAACTAAATATAAAAATAATATATATTTTATCCGCCCACTCCCTCCCCCAGCCGTCACCCTCGACCAAGTTGCCTCTACCTGCCTATTGCCCCCCAATCCACCTGGTTGCCCCTCCCCTCTTTCCTCCCCTCTCTCCCACCCCCAATTTTTCTCCTTCCCCTCTCTCTTCCCTTCTCTAGGAAATGTTCCATCTCAGCCAACTCCCAAGCTGCGGCAGGACAAGATGTGGTGATTTGGTGAGACATAGTGCAAGTAAAATGCTATTCTTCTTCATTAAAAAAAAGGTAAGAAACCCCCATCCTAATATGAATTTATGAATTTTATTATAAAAAAAAGTCCATGATATTAGGGGATACAATGAAGTGATTTACATTTCATCACGTGCTTTACATTTCATCACAACCTCAAAAAACTCGATAATTTTTTTAGAAAATATGGTACCTTACGAAGAGTTGTTGCAGATTGTAGAAGATGTTGCAACATGCATTCCTTGCAGTTCAAAATTTGAAGGAGAACTCTCCTAAATGCAATAAATGGTTCTAAAAGATGCAAATGAAACTGTGTATGCTCCAAAATGAAGTCCCAATGTTCAGTCAGCAACTCCATCTGCAATAAAACCTAAAATTTAGCACTCCAGCAACATTATACATAATAAGGCAACCAATCATGAAAATAAAAAGAATCTACCGCTCCATGAAAATAGAATTGAGAAGTAGGCAAAAAGCACAATAAAGAAAATATATTAAGGAGAACTTTCCGCCAATTCCATGAAAATCAAATTGAGAAGAAGGCAGAAAGCACAACAAAGAAAATATTAAAATAACTTCCCGTCAACAAGGAACTAATTAGGATTTAACTCCACTAATGTTTGAGTATTGCCGGTCCTAGGCTCGGACAAAGGAGGGTTTAGTGTTTGGAAGGGCAACAAGTCAGCCAAAATTTCCAAAGTTTTTTGGGCACAGATAAAGATCGTTTGATTGGGTCTATGGAGCTGAGAAATTTTTTTGCTACACCAACATGCCAAAGGATGACAAAATCCTCCTTGCCTCTTTTCACCTTGAACAAGAGCCGGGTATGTAGTTCCAATGGAGGGACATTGTAGATGCAATCTGTTCGCGGTTTGGACTAACTACCTATGTGGATTTTCCATGCCTCGGTTTCCATGATCCAATAAATTAGCCATTTGTATAAGCATTTGGCTGAGTTCAAGCAGCTACCTAATTTGATTGAGGGCTGGCTAGAAGAAGCCCTAATCAGCAGTTTAATTGGTGGCCTGATGGATGAGATTGCTTCTGATATTCACATGTTCACACTGCTGACTCGCAATTGAGTTGACCAAAAGGCAAGATAAGCCCACTTGTAGATGGAATGAGGTGCATAGTCTCATTGGCAGCAGTGCTTCCATTATTGGCTCCAGTTTTGGGAATTGTTTAGAAGGAAACATGAGGGGAGGCTCCAAATAACCCTCCACCAGTCAGTTAGCTAGGAGAGAAGGATTTGTACTAAAATTGAGATGAAATGTTTGCTCCTAGCCACAGGTGTAAGAAGCAATAATTATTCATCTTGGACACAACATGAAGTCTCCTAATGATGAAGGCTTTCATACTTATGCTGCTGAGGACACTTTTGTGGTGCAAGCCATCTCAAACTTTGTAACGAGCAGTGTTTATTCAGCACCAATGTAACACTCACAATTTTATCAGGACTGCGCTAGCTTGACGTATGGGGTTCAATTTAGATTATTCTGTCTTTGGCATTTGCCACTGTTAAAAAGTTACATTGTCACGGTACTTATCAGATTGCTTTGGCCATCTAGGGTCACACTTTTGACAATTTTACGGGTTTGTTGCATTTTCAGGGGGGCAAATGTTGTGTTAGATATTGAATAATTAAAGCAGTATGTTGCTGTCCCATTTAATTTCCAGAATCTGGCCATGGACTTTGCTCTTCTTGCGAGGCAGTATGGCCATTTCGTGGGTGATCGAGCTGGCTTGACCACAAAGCCAATTTGATCAACTTTTAAGTTTGGGAGTTGTCCTTTTCTAGAACCTTGAGAGCAAGGTTCTTAAGAAGAATTCCCTTTTGGGTTTTAACTAAATTTCAACTCTACAAAAAGAAGGTTCTTTTGGAGGCATTATTAGTTTTTTTTTATTTAGTTGCTACCAAGATACTTCATTTAGTTGCTTCATATTATTGTATTACACGTGTAAGGTTAGTGGTTGAATGGTCTAAGTAATCAGATCTACATAGGAGTCTTTAAGTAAAGGTTGTATTCAATCAATGAAATCAGAAATTAGTCTTAATTAGGTCCAAAGCCTCCCTCCCCAATTCAAGGAGGCTGACAAACCTTAGAAAGTGGCAAACTTTATCCCGAAATCCATACATGAACCCTTAATTTCGTAGGTTATCGCCAATTAGATAGATATCATAGCAATAATCTATCAACATCCCCATCTCATTTTTTTATGAAGTTGGATATTTCATCAAAAGCCTCACAGAGAGGGGGAAAAAGCCAAAAAGCATAAGCCTTGAAAGGCAAAAGTTAAAATTTTAATAAAAGTTACATCCAAACTTTGTGAGATAGTTATGATGATTTGAAGCTTTTTTGCCTATAGACGAGGATGACACAAAAGTATTTGGACCCAATAAATGATAGAGAAGCTAGTGGTATGTTTTGCTTGTGGCTGGTCGCCTAAAAATTTTTGCTTGTAAGGCCCCATCTCCTATTTAACTCCTATTCGGCCACAACAAACAGAAATTCAGTCTAAACAAATAATCAAAATATATTTGCATTTTAGTGGTAGAGTAGAAATTTGACACCCTCATTTATACGTTTACACACACTCACACACCTTGTGCTATGAATACCATCGACCTTATTTTAAAGAACACACTAGAATATATTTACTACGTTCTTTATGATCAACCATCCTTTCATCTTATAAATCAAGAGAAGTTATAAAATTAAACCAAAAATAAAGAATTTTCTCGCTGTTAAATGAAGTCAGTGAACAATTATTTTATAAATTTTTGCCAGTTTTTATAGATACATGAAGTTAAATGCCTCCATTAAACAAAAAATAGGCCAGATAAAAAGGACACAAGAATTTCTATTGAAGTTTAGAACAATGGTGATGCAAACTAATGCACGATAACTAGAGGAAAAGGTTCAGACAAAGTCCTCTTCTCTATAAACCTACTCAAAATCACACAAAGATGAGCAAGGAGTAGCACAAAGTAAAGACAGCCCACAACAAAAGAAAAATATTCTTATATTCAATAATAATGGATGGATGTGGGAAATAGCCTACAATGCTTTTATTTATAGAAGAATATTCGATAATCCTACTTGAACTAAGAAAATAACTAAAACTCCAACTTGTACAAGAAACAACTAAAAGACTTAAATAATAATCCAAATAAGCATTGACTCTAAATTATTATAAGACTCAAATACTAGTGTAACTAGATTTTTTACCTTATATTAGACATTTCCAATATAACTAGGAAATATAATAAATACTAAGAATTATCCATCATCAAATGGCATGCTAGTTTTAAAGGCAAAGACCTTCTTAGCATAATCAAGTGATAGGTTCTGTCTCCAGCTGTTCATCCTTTACGATAAACTAAAACCACTAATTATAAAAATCACGGGAGAAAATTAATTTTCAGTAGCTTCTTAATGCATTGCGCAAATAACTTTTTATATGTTCAAACTATAATATTCTCTCTTTCAAGTACGAATACCAACTTGTTGTGGCTTGTACATTGCTTTTCGGCCATGTATGTTGCTTATCAGTATTGTCGAGGATATGTAGGTGATAAGGCAATAATGGCAAAAACCTGTTACACCATTGGTTATGGTATCAACACTGACATATTAGCAATAAGTCGCCGACATAATGTAACATGGTAAACCTCGGTAGAGATGCCTCTAAAGATTCTCCTGTTACACTCGTACCAAAAAAGGTTATGTAGTTGATGAATAAGGGCTAGATGAGATGCTATAATATGGTTTTTGAGGGAAAAAATAAGTAACTACTCAATCTCTCCATTGAAGGTAAGGATTTGATGATGAATGTGTCAATTGTGGAAGATCAGATTCCATACATACTTGTGGTAAGAGCACTCAAGAAAGTCATTGTTTTGAGTTTCATTTGAATTTATGCACAGAGAACACCAGCTTGCATGGTGAATACTTCTCTTTTGAAGCTTGTCCAAAGGTAAGACCGCTTTTGACATAACAAGCCAAGCAATGAAATCATGCCTGTTTGATCTACGCTTGAACCACACGAGAATGCCATGGGACACATCCACCAGCAATGCACAAAAATTTCTAACAGCTCTTAAGGGAGAAACAACCAAAGGGGGAGAGCCAACCAAAACTATCACAGGATATGCAGAAGGCTAAAAGTCAAGGCCTATTCTGTAAACAAGGTATTTACAAAAGAGAGCCCAAGATCCATTGACAACACTATGATCACCATGATTTGCGTTTGTCCTATTGCCAAATTTAAATAAGAAGGCAAAGTGATCCAGCCAAGGATCAAGCCATGACCAGTGAGTCTACTATCTCCAATCTTGTAAAAACAGCCCAATGGGAAGTCAAGTGTCAGTTTACAAATATAGGAATAGATAATAATTGGTGAGAATAGACGGAGTGGGAAGAACTCAAGAATAGGAACAAGAAGTACACCCAGTACCCAACATTTTAACCTATTAGGCAAGGGGTGATCACTGATCATCTCGCCGAACAAATTAACAGATCCCCCTCATGTAACTTGTTTTAAAATTTTATACACAAGCCTTCCCATAATGCTCATAGGAACTTCACATAACAGATGCATTTGGTATTATAAAAGTCAAAAAGTAATCATCAACTATGGACACATATTCCAATAACTTTGATCTTAAAAACAAAGAAGATACATATTCAAGATAGCGAGAACCTGAGACATGCTAGGAGTGACAGGCTCAATAAGAAGCTCCTGATAATTATGATCGAATTTCCTATTTTTAAGAGCTCTTTGTGGCCAACGCAAACCCCATGCCATTCCTAGATGGTCTAAAATCTGGATAACCGAATGGAGATATCATAGACAATGATAACAAAATTATTTGCCAAATGTCTACCAAATTTGTATAATGTATACCTGAAGTCTAACTATTGCAGTATAAATTTTCTCTGTGCTCTCTTTGCTCACTTGACATATTGACAACACAAGCTCCTACACAAAATTAGGACAATGTTAAATAATCCAAAAGAAGAAACACATGCCACATGTATTCTATAAGTAATATAACTTTTTCCCACTACCTGTTTTGAACATGAAAGTTTTGCAGAAAATTCATTCCAGTCTCCATCCGCAAAGCCCTTAAACAACTGATTTACATCCAGAAATATAAAAACATGCAACGTTAAGCATCAATGTGGGAGATAAGCAGGCTCCAAAATGACCACTATTATATAATTATGATGAAAACTGAATATATTGTGACAAAAATAAATTAAACAATAACTATAGAACACTAACTATAATTCTTAGAAGGAAATTTTGGCTTTGTGCTGCCCTGTAATCCATTTTGGGTTCACATCCAACACAATTCCTACAACTCCAATATTATCCGTAATTGGAATTGGACTCGTTCCTTCAAAATGGTCACTCTAAGTTGAAGATCAACAAGCACATGCTCACTAATATAACTGAAAGTTTTAGATGTTTAACCACTTGTCCTAAAAGCTCAAGCTATTAGGAAATGGAAACACTAAATATTTACTTCAACACTCTTCCTCATGTGCAAGCAAACTGTTTTAAAGGCTTAGCGTGTAGACAAACACAAACACGAGGCAAATAGTCCATTAGTCACAACATGGGGCAAATCAATATTTTTCTAAGCATATATTGCCAACGAGATTTGAACCCTAGACCTTTGGCTTTGATACCATGTAATTTTTAAATAGTCTAATTACTTGTCTCAAAAGTTCAAGCTGTTAAGAAAGGAAACACTAAATATTTACTTCAATAATAACCAAGAAATCTAGGTTGGCATTTGGATGTGGGACTATCTTTTTTTACCTTTGGGGTGTACAAAGAAAGTATGTCTTTTCTTCAATTATGTGCACCCATCCATAGATGATACATTTTCTAGCCATTGAAATGAAGGTTGGACATGTACAACAAAATCTTGAACAAGAAAAGCATAGGAAAATCAAGTACTCCAAATATTTGAACATAGTAATTCAACCGACTGGATAAACATTCTTTTGTGTCAAACAAAATAAGTATTCTCATGGTAGAGACTTGGATGAATTACTTGTCTCTCATATGGAACACCTGGACCCTACACAATGATTTTCAACTACACTACTCAGCAATGTGCAAAACTTTAAAAATAACATAAAATAAATTAAAATAAAATAAAAACAAATACCTGTGCAAATTTTCATGGAAGTTAATTGGATGAACTATCTGTGTCTCATGTGTAAAATCAGCTTGAACAGATAGTAAGGAGAAATCCCAGTTTCCAGCTCTCCATGCAGCTTCATACCAACAAAACCTCAATTCGTTTATAAAAGTTCTAAGTCAATTTCTCAAGCAAAAGCGCACTCAACAAAAACCTGTAGTTCGGCAATCTCTGGATCCTGCTGAAAGTTGTCCCTGTGAGAAGTTAAACCTTTACGGTACAAATCAAGAATGTGAGTGCAACCATTTTGCTGCAAACACCTCATCAGCCCTTTGTAAGATTCCTGCTTGTCTTTGAACTTCTGATTTATTTGATTTGCATCACAGGCATCTGAAGCGGAAAACTTCAAGCATTCTCCATATACTTGACCCCCGGGCAATGCATGAGCCAGTTGTTCAACAGATGTAGTCCTCAATAGTAAGTCATAACACTCAATTGCTTTTCTCCAATTTCCTTCATGTTCATAAGTGATACTTTGCAAAGTCAACTGCATGAGACAACATTGCCTCACTATTTGAAAAAGAAAACTACACAAATATCAGAACCCACAATTGGACATAAAAACTTAACATTGTGAGACCGAATAATTCCATATATACCATCCGGTTCATTGATATGTTTGATGGCAGCGACTAGAAATTCAATGTGTGGAGAAAGCTAACATAATAAACCAAGTTATGATTGGATACATTGGAAATGGAGAACTTACGAAAGCCAAGCAAATCTGAGAAGCAAAGCAGTTTACTAGTGTAAAGTACTAACCACTTCACTAGGAGAAAAGTCAGGCTCTCCTATAGTTATTCCATTAAAGCGCTCCTCACACCAATGTTCCACATACAATACAGCAGTAAAGTATGACCCACAATGCTACCAAAAAATATAAGACATTAAAATGAAAAAATCAACTCAAAAGAATCAATGTAAGCTAAAAGAAATAGCAACTAACTTGAGATACTGTATCTAGATGGATGTGAGAGTTAACCACAGGTTTTTAACTTCCAAACAAGTCAGAAAAGCATATATGTTTCAGGCAGAAAGATACTCACAATAGCTGCTTTCGCAACCACAAGGTAATCAATGGAAAGCCAGTATACCTGGATAAGATCACCATCAATTGATTGCTTAAAAACCCCAAAGAAATAGCACATGTGACATAATACAGAATAATAGAGGTTCACACCTTCTCGGACGATGGCAAATTTGCTTCATTTAACATAGGGGTTGAGCCTTTTGATCTTTCCAAAGTGACACGTGATCTAGAACTACAACCAGATGATCTGCCAAGCTGTAAAAAAATACAAACTCTTGATGAGTGCTTGTAGCAAGTTTTCTTATACAAAGCTTCATGTTAGTAACAATGTACTTCCATCTACCATACAAGCATAAGAAAATTTTCATTTAAAGTTAATAAATTTAGGAACCTAGGGTAAAATCTAGTCTTCTTTCTTATGATGGTCACATCCAACTCATAAATTCTGTACTTAATGGCACAACATTGTAATGAGCTTGGCTTCATTTCAAAATCCACAAGCATCTTCTAAAACTCATTGTTAGGTTGTTTTCAACTTTCTTGCGGGATGGAACTTTGACAGCAGCGGCTTGCAAAATGTAAGTTGGAATCACATTTGGTCTATGGGTTACTTTTAAGGTTAATAATGCAAGCTTGGCTAAGCTTTGTTAGTGTGTGGTGTTGAAAAGAAAAGAAAAAAGTTATAGGGAGAAAAAAAATGTAAGGGAGCCGAGATGCATAGTGTGGAGATCTCGCCGAGACCTAGCAGATTCTCGGCGAGATAAGCTTTCTCGCAGAGAAAGAGGGGAAGGGGAGCGAGGCAGTGGTGTGGGCATGGGCAGTGCGACCCATGAAGAGAAAGAGGATGATCAGTGGCCTCCTCCTACGGTTGACGGTCTAATGAATTACTGGCAAGAAGAAAGGTGAGTACTTTCTTTTTATTGATTGACTTGAGAAGGGAGAAGGTGATTGTGAGCCGGCGGGGGTGGTTGGCAACCAGAGGAGGTTGTGAGTAGAAGGGGCGGGGTGGGGGCGGTGGCGAGCAGAAGGGGGTGGGGTGGCGGGTCGTGGATTCCTTTAACCAGGGTAACTACATAGTTTGCAAGTTGCTGGTGGCAACACAGCGTTGCAGTGGCAAAATCTGGTTCAGGCACTCATCTGAAGCAGCAACAATGGCCGTGGCAGTCACCATGTTGAATAATTGGGGCAGGGGCACTTGATAGCTTAGTTGACATGGCAAATGCCTCAACGGTGACGGTGGTTGTGGCTGCTTCCTCCATGTGTGGTGCCTCCAACACTAGCAGATGAAGCAGATTAATGGGAGGCATATTGTCAAAAAAGGTAAAACGTCAATTGTAGACATCGAAGATTGGGGGACATGTTGCCGTCACTATAGGAAACCTGCCATTTAGGCCATATTCGTCGTAGATATAAGAGTGATCATTGATCTTCATCATAGATGTCAAATTGTGGTGGTCCCCAAAATTGAAACTCTTCAATATAAATCATAGTGTAACAAAATCTTCTTGCTAGGAAAGAACGGCTTTGGTACCAAATGTTAGGGTTTGGCTTCCACATTTGATGCGTGGTTGTCCTCGGGAGACAACCTGCAATGAGATTTAGCACGAGGCAGAACTATGCAAACCAAAGCATCAACAAAAGCAATGGGAAGAAGAAAAAAACAGGGTAATAACAATATTAAAATCCAGCTCTTATTTTTCCATCAAGTTCTTTCTAAAAATTAAAAATGGCCCGACACTTATTTATATATATAAACTAAAAAATTCCAATTGCCCCAAAAGTCCTTACTAAGTACGTAATAAAGACTCAATCGCATAATAAGTAAGAATTTAATATAATAGACTCTTTTAGTAACACAACTCTCTAATTAAAAGCATAACAAACTCCTTTACTAACAAAATTTTCTTATTAAAAGCAAATAACTTAATATTGTCCTTTTGTCTTATCCTTCTTCATCTTTTTTAAATAAGTTTTATTGTAAAAAGGGTAATTAAGAAGCTCATCCTCAACCCATATAGATGGATCCAAAAAGCACTAGATAATTGCTTTGTACCAATCCCCTTGGGTTTGAAAGAACTCGATTCACCCTCAAGTTTTGTGACTCAAATTCACCATAGTAAGGATGCAAGTGAGCAACAATGAAAGTATCACTGACATTCCTACCTGGAGGAAGCTCTACATGGTAGGCATTTTCTCCAAAGTTCTCCAAAATAGCACATGGTCTCAACTTCTTCAATTTCAGCATGTTATATTGACCATGAGGATGTCAATCTTTGGAGAGATAAACCAAAACAAGGTCACCAAAATCAAAAGACACACTCTGCCTATGACAATCAGCACAAATCTTGTATTTATCGTAAGTAGATTTCAAGTTGGAAGGAACCTGAATATGAATAGAAGTCAACTAATTAATCCAAGACTCCACAGAACTAGGAACAATATACCTAGCTGGCAAAGGGAGTAAATGTAATGGACCACAAGGATTAGCTCCTAGTAGAATTTAAAAAGGAGAATACTTAGTACTTCGATTTTTGGAACAATTGAACTCAAATTCGATTTTTGGAAGAGCAACATCCCATCGACCAAAATTCTTAACTAGTGTCCAAAGCATATTACCCAATAGTTGGTTAACCACCTCTATCTGACCATCGGTCTAAGGGCAGTATGGACTACTAAACTTCAAGGAAGTACCTAAACGACTCCATAAGTATTTCCAAAAAGTACTCATAAAGCGAGTATTGCGGTAAAAATAATACAAGGTAACCCATGATAAGAAACTATTTCCTAAAATAAGAGATTGACAATCGTGGTTGCATCAGAGGTCACCTTGCAAGGAATGAGTCATTTTGTTGAATCGATCCACAACAACATATATAGAGTCCCAGCCATGCAAGCACCTAGGAAGACCTGCTGCAAAGTCCATAAAAATATCAATCCAAGGACCTTTAGGAATAGGCCATGGAGTGTAGGTCCCTACATTAGTAGTTGTTCCTTTTCTTCTCTGACAAACAACACATCTCTTCACAAAAGAAGCAACATCATGGTCAACCGACAACAATTTTGCCAACGCCGAAATGACTAGCATTATTAACCTCCTGTATGACCAAAGTACAAAGAGAGCCAGCTAGAATACATAGTGAAGTACCCAGAAATAAGTATCCGTAAAAAATTGTATGAGTTGGATTGGACACACCATTCTCAATAGCACAAAAGCTAGCACCGAAATCAGAATCTGTGCAAATACTCTCCTTGATCAACTCACAACCTAGAATTTCTATTCGCAAAGAAGTAAGGAGAGCACGGTGGCGGCTAAGAGCATCAGCAACACAGTTCTTAACACCCGATTCATGATGGAGTGTGAAAGTAAACTCCTGAAGAGATGTGAGCCAACGAGCATGCAACAACTAAGTTTGTGTTGTCTTTGCAGAAATTTAAGAGCCTCATGATTTGAAAGAGAACAAACTCCTTCAAAAGAAGATAATGGCGCTAGAACTGTAGTGCACGCATGACAACAAAAATTACCACATCATAATTGCTATAGCGTGAAGGAGCACCGACAACTTCTCCCTGAAGAAAGATATTAGTCTTTTATCTGACTAAATATAGCACCAATGCCAAACTTGGAGGCATCACACTCGACCTCAAATAACTTGCTGAAATCTGGAAGGGTTAAGCAAGGGCTTATCTGACTAAATATAGCACCAATGTCAAACTTGGAGGCATCACACTCGACCTCAAATAACTTGCTGAAATCTGGAAGGGTTAAGCAAGGGCCTCAGTAATGAGAATCTTAACACAAGCTTCATCTATCTCAAATGCCCATGGAAAATCACCTCTTTTCATAAGATCAGTGATAGGGGCCATAATAGAGCTGAAATTACAAATAAATCTTTGATAAAAGTTGGCAAGACCATGAAAAGATCGCACCTAAAAAGAGTAGTGTACTCGTCGATTATTTTCGTTATGACTCCTAACTCTCCAATTCGAACTAGCTCTTGTGCACCTACCTTTGAGGAATATTTACTAATAGAACTCAAGGACGAGTTCTTTTAAGAAGGGGAGTTTGATGTAAAATATCTACAATTATCAAGGAGTCATTTATACACTATATATCGAAGAGACACCTTAGAATAAATGTAAGAGAATATGAAGAGTCACCTTCAGAACTCAAGGACGAATTCTTTTCAAGTAAGGGAGTTTGATATAGTGCATCTACACCATAGTTTTAAATACCTTACCGGTGACTACCAGATTTTGAGGGGTACGTAGTATAATCGGTTTAATCGGGTAAAACTTGGTTTAACTGGGATTTAAAATATTATACTAAATTTAATAATATATAAGAAATATTTACCATTTAAAATTTTCCAAAGTGTATTTATTAAAAAAATTGATAAGAATCTCAACTAGAAAAGTCCTTTCCTTACTCATCCTAACAAATTATTATTCAAAATTTCAAAAATCTAATATTAAGTTATTTATACAACTTTTTATTTTATATTTTCTCTCATTAGTTATTTGTACAAAGAAATGTATCATTTTTGATAAAATAAATCTTAAAATTTATTATTGAACTTAATTAAATTAATAAGTTTGAAATTCAAATAAGGTTTAGTTGAAAAATAAAATATATGTAATAGAAGGATTTTTTTAAGACATCCTAAAACTCATTTAGAAGAATAAAAAGTTATTTAAAGAGGAATTTTAAAATATTTAAGAGCTATTTTAGGAGAAACTTTAAAAAATTAAGATGCTTGACTCAAGGCAGGGTTTAAAACAAGGACCTCAAGCTCCCATGAACAAACAAAACCATGAGAGACAACATTATTTTTTACTTTACTTTTCTATGTTTCTTATATATATGTTATCCAGCTGAAAGTTAAACTTTAGTCCCACATCGCTCATCATGTGAAGAACTTGAAGCTTTTCTTCTATATAAACTAGCCCAAGTCTCTAAAACTAGACCATATGGCACCCATTGCTGATCTAATGTTAGAGTGGGTTAATTTGGTGAAGCACCAGTATGCTGGTTTTCATCAAAATAGGGGGCAATATACAGGGTATGCTGCAAAGCGGGTTGCTGGGCAGCACACTGTATACCAGGCTGGAGCCGGTCAGGTAGTAAAAATTATGATCCACACAACATCCTTTACTAGTACCAAAATTATACTTTTTACTAGTATAGCAATTTTGGAAAGACCAAGAAACAAGATGCATTGCATTTACTAAGGAATTTAGGGTTTCAATTTATTTTGTATATTTATAAAAATAAGGCTTCTTGTAAGAAGAAAAGCTTTTGATGAATTGAGAATGACTAAGAGCTATTTTATTTATCTTTTGTCATGTAAGAGTTGTTAATTTAAAAATTCCCATGCAAAGTTGCATCAAGATTAGAGGTGAAACCAAAAAGAAATGTCAATAATGCCAATAAATTGAGATCACCGAGCTCAATTTAGGTGGATGAGGGTATGCATATTGAGATCACCAGTATCAATCGCTCATGGAGGGGTTGATTCCTCTTGATAAGACAAACTAATTAGATAATTTCTTTATTGATTGATAAATAAATAAATGGTCAACAAGTAGGTCCAGAATATAGACCCACTTGGGCATTACATTAACTAAATAAACAACACTATTAATGGACTTTTAAGTGCTTTAATTGAAGCATAAATATATTAGTTGACTTTTTTTTTGACAAAGTAAAATTTTATTTCAAGAACCCCGAAGGGGCAAAGAATTTCATAGGGGAAAGAGGCTATAAAGAGTCTTTACAAAGTTATATCCAAAAGTCCAAAAGGAAATCACAATGATCAATAATTCTCTTTTTATAGTTTAGGACTTCCGAAGCAAGCTGTACTTGAGAAATAATGAATAGAGCTAACAAACCATAGTGCATTTTGAAATCTTCAAATATTCATTTATTTTGCTCATACTAAATGGAAGAGACGTAAGCGTGCAAAAAAGGTTTAAGGAGGAGACTTGCATGCTTGTTTTGCAAACAAAAGGTAAAAAGCTAATTTATCTCTTCATCGAAGGAGTTGGACTTGACGAAGCATGTGACATTTTTGAAGGACCAGCTTTCAAACTTGTTTATTAGAAGATCACTCAATATAAGATGATGTTGGGCTAAACAAGTGTCAAATACCTACCTAAGTGAATGAATTAATTAAGCAACCATACAACAAGAAATCATCGTCCAAAATATTATAAATTGGCAAGGGATTCTTGAACGTCATATATTTATTAAACATGTAAAATCTCTTTTAAGTAAAGTTCACTCTTGAAAAAAATTGCAAGTGTGAAGCTTTGAAAATTTCTTGAAGTCTGCAACTTCGGAAGATTGCCTAGAGACGGCTTGAAAGCCACTCCAAGTTCAGATTGCGACAAAATTATTTACATCAAATTTGTAAATAATTCGAAAAGCCGATGGGAAATGTCTACCAAGTTAAAAGAACAAAAGCTAGTTCAAAGCCAAAATTAAAAATTCGATCAAATGATCATCAAAATTTGATTCTAGTTAGAAAAAAATACTATCAAGGCACTCATCTATGAAAAATCATATCTCATAGTTTCAAGGTAAAATATTGGGAGTTGTCATGAGACATCTTGAGGTTCATTCAAAAATAAATAAATAAAAAAGATTCAAGCAAATTGGAAGACATGGAAACCTTAATATGAGGATTCATAGTCAGACTAAAAACAATTTATGGTCAAACAATCCCAAAATCAATCAGAGATTTGATCGAAATCAAACTTTGTTTAATGAACGGTATCTACGGCAATTTTCTAGTCATTGCTTTGAAGATTTCAAATCCTATATCTATTTGGACTATCAAAGTGAAGTAAAATATTTTCTTAGGGATATTGAACATGAAAATACAACACAGGAGTTGTATTCCTAATTTTCTAGTTTAAAACCTCTTCTATGCTCTTAAATTCAAGTTCTAGCTGTATTGTTTCAAGCAAAGTGTGCCTGAAGGCTTCAACATACTCTTCTTGGGTGTGGAAGAGTTGATGGTATGAACTCTCTTCACTGTGATCCAAAGGAAATGTGGGGCATACAAAAAGGCGTTAGTGATTTTTTATTGATTTTAAACTCAAGACAATAGAAAATTGCGAATAGGGAGTTCCCATAACACAAAAAATTGTGTTTGTGTTTTCTTCTCATTTCAACTATCTCAATCTCATTTTTAATTTGATCATTTTATTATAGGTCTCAAATTTTGATTGGCTCAACTTGATTGCTTGGGGAAATTGAGATGTAAATGAAGTATAGCTGGTTTTTCCTATTCAAGAAGTGTGCTAAGCTTGTTTAAGTTAGATCAACTATGATTCATATGTGATTAAATGTGGGATTATCTCCTTTAATGAAGAGATTGATTGGTTACTTACTTTCTATGCACATTATCCACATGCTAACATTCTTATCAAGCCTCTCTTGAATAATTTCATTGCTTTTTTTTATGAGCATAACATGAGAATTTTCATTGCTTTTTTGAGGATCAATTTGCCTCTGATGTCCTTAACTATGAGCAAAAAATTTTGGATTATCGTAACTATTTTACAGATTCTAGAAGTAATTTTATCTCTTTTTTCCTATTGCCTCCGAAGCAGCTGCTTGTTTTTATCTTTTGGAGTTTTTTTATTTCCTTATCCAAAAAAATTATAATTCATATGTGGCTACATTGATTAACTTTTCTTAAGGCCCCATCGTTAATCACTTCCATATTCAATTTATTTTTGACCATTCATATGCAATCCAAAAGTTTATCGTGCATGCTAATATTTACTATTTTAGTAAAGGCGTTAGACTTTCCACGAATTATTAATGAATTGAATATAAAAATATCACAACGCAATTCTAGATCAATATTCTTGTACAATAAATACCTCTATTTGAACACACCCTAATCAAACAATTATCTTCCTGCACATAAAGAAGATAAAATTACCTTTGAACCTTCTCGCTTTTTGGGGAACAGGTGTATTGAGTTTAGCGGTTATGTAGCCTATGCGAAGCATATTCAGTGCATTTAACATTAACTGAATTGATTTCAAGAGTTTGTTGGATTCAGTAAAGATGTACTCCTGCACCTGAAAGTAAAATGCATAAAATTGGCCAGTAAAGGCAGTTGTTTCGCCAGATGCAAATCAGCATAGTTATCAGAGACGAAAAAAAACTCAAACATCGAAAAATCAAACAAATGAATCAGGGGGACAGCATCTGGCCATCCATGATCACAAGGATAGCATAGACTAGAACCCCCAGTTCCAACTTAGGGTTGCGGATTCTAATCTTTACGGATGGACCAGATGGGGATGACATTTCCAAAGCACAACATAATTGTGTAGAGAGTAATTTTAGTCATGTAACAAGTTCAAGTTATCATCCTTATCTCCCTCATCCATAAGCACAACATAATTGTGTAGAGGGTAATTTCAAATGCATACATGAAAAAAACCAGACTCGTCCAAAAGTGAGATACAAAAACAAAAAACAAACATGATCATTCTGACCAAATAATCAATAGCAGAGCGATGAATATATGACCTGTGATGAGACTAATTGACATATGTTTGAAGACGTTTCCATCCTTTGTGCTAGATTAGCAAGCACAATAGGGAACAGAAACTCGGCCACATCCACCTTCATAAGCACCATTTCTCGGCACAATCTACATGTTTCAAGCAAAAAAATATTGATTTTTTTACACATGTTCGCAGCAAAATTCTGAAAAATCTTTAGAAATTCGCAATTCAAAAGTTCAGTTAGTGAATAGATGCCACAAAAGTGAGAGAACTTAGGAATTGCATTAGCAAGAAGAAAGTGACTGGACATAAACCACACATGCTACTACAATATGTAGCATATGTCTCTTAAGCCACAGCCTAGCAGACAACCAGCAATATAATGCTGAGAAAGGGTATACTGACAACACTTAGAATTTGTCTTTTATTGAGTGTTTTTGTATCTTATTGCTTCTTTCTTCTTTTTTGATTTGCTCGACTATACTTGTATTATTTGTACAAATGAATACAAAGTCTAGAAGTGTATTTTCCACTTTTGTTCACATGGTATATAGCCAAGTTTTTTTTTTCCAGCTTGTGTCTAACTCGTTCTCTCTTGTGTCTCTCTTTTACCACCACCACAACTCTCGTCTTGGCTCGTCAATACTATTAAAGTCACATTGAACTTATATAGTGTTAGAAAGAAAACTTTGATCATATATAAGTTAATTATTT
Source organism: Piper betle (assembly GCA_033002965.1). NCBI lineage: Eukaryota > Viridiplantae > Streptophyta > Magnoliopsida > Piperales > Piperaceae > Piper > Piper betle. Next base: position 127,778 of record JAURVB010014573.1, on the reverse strand, counting down.
TATACCCTGAACAACTATTTACATGATAGTGGTATAATCATAATAATTGATATACTTACAAACTACTTACTAGTAAATACTTAGTACTATTTACTACTAATTACCAAGGACTACCTACAAATTGCAAAGGATTTAATGCAAATTGTCAAGGACTTACTACTTATTACTTTATTAATAATTAACGGAAGCAAAAATTAATAATACTCAATTTATATAATATTGTATATTTATCATTATCTTTGTCCTATTAGTAACTAATTACCTAATTACACACACACACTAGCTAACTAGTGCATATAACAACATTATTTTATAACCCAGTAATAAGTCATCAAAATAAAATTTCTATTTTGGTTAGATATAAGTTGGAACTATAACATAAGGTGAACTATGCAAATGTTATATATAACCAAAAGAATAAGTCTAATCAATCTAAAATTAAAATATTAACATCTCAAAACTCGACATTTAGATGCTCGTGCTCGAACTTGACTTGAACTCAAATCCTACAAGTCGAGTTTGAGCAAAGCAATGTTTGACTCGACTTGACTCGGTTATAACTCGAACTCGACTCGAAATCGACTCGTAGCTCGACTCGAACTCGTTTCGATAAAATAATATCATAATATACATAATATCACTTGCTACTCAAAATACATTTAAAATCATAAATAAATGTTATTATTAACTACGTACTAAATGATGGTGGTGGTGGGGGTGTTTTGTTTTTTATTTTTTTGTTTTTTTATCAAATTTGGGTCATCCTTGTAATCGAACAATCCAGATTAAAGTTTGAGACAGAAATATTATTTGCCCCCCGGCTAAGACAGTTTATATATCATATATATATACTAATAAGTTTAATTGTAACTAGTTATATTTATTTATATACAACATAATAACAAAGTAGTGGGATAGCTTAGATGGGAGGTCTTCAAATTGAAGACTTGGAGGTCGTGGGTTCAATCCACGCTAAATGTGTTTTTTGACTTTATAGTCGAGCCGAGTTTGAACAAACTTCAACTATTCAAGTCGAGTTTGAGCTCGGCTCGATCGCTCATTTAGCAGCCCTAGCCGCCATACAATACAATTGAAAACATAGCGAGCCAAACACAAATATTTGCTCGACTCGCAAACAAAGCGAGCCGAACACGAACCAAACCCAAACACCATAAATTTTGGACGAGTTGCTCAAATCATAATAAATCAAAGGCTCATCGAACACTCAAACAAGCTCGAACAGGCTTGCTAAAAATCATGTCGAATTTAAAAACAACCCAGCTCGGTTCGGCTTGGCTCATTTACACCCCTACTCATAACACCCAACCACCTCATTACTTATTACAATTTCCCACACAAGAAACTCAATTTATTAGATGTTTGAAATATAAAAAAAAAACTAATAACAAAATACGAAAAGACAGTTAACAATGTCTCCCCCTAAGAACCTTGTCCTCAAGGTTCAAAAGTCTTGAAAGTGATGGTAGAATTTGAAAGCGTCTTCCCACGTAGAATTGTCCTAAGTGAAGTCTGTGCCACAAAATAATGTACTCCTTGACCAGCCAAAGATTGCAACACACACGGGAGTGATCCATAATACCTCTCAAAATTGAGTCCAACTCACCCATAGTAGCAAAACAAGGAAAGTCTAGATAAGCCATAGGAGTACCGATCTGATCTTTAAGCTTAGACACAAGAAAGGCCAAGTGCATAGTTGTTCTATCAGGCAGTGCTAGGCAGTAAGCCACCTCTCCAATATGCTCCAAAATTTTATAAGGGTCATAAAATCAGGTATCAAGCTTCTTATTAGCCGGTCGGTGAAGCGAGGATCGTCAATAAGGTTGGATCTTCAAGTAGACCATATTACCGATTGAAAAAGTTATGCCACACCACCTGAGATCATAGTGAGTTCTCATTCAACTTTGAACAGCCAAATAAGCCTTCAAGAGTTCTAAGGCCTCATCACAATCCCTCACTTGATGATCCACCTCACCTAAGCCATATCTAGGTACAGAGGGGGGGGGACGTCCTAAAACAGCCTCATAGGGAGTTACTCGAATAGCCCAATGAAAGGTGATATTATACTACAATTGTGCCTAAGGCAAGAAGCGCGACAACTGTTTAGGGTGGTCATTGACATAGTATTATAAATGTCTCTAAGCAGCAGTTCAGTACTTTTGTTTGCCTATTTGTTTGTGGGTGATCTGTCATACTCATCTAGTCATCCACTTTAACTTGAAAATTTCCTTCCAAAAGCCAATGAGAAAAACCGATCCACGATCAATGATAATCAACTCTGGCATGTCATGGATTGTAACTACGCACTCCACAAATAGTTCAGTCACTTACTTAACCGTAAAGGGGTGAGTAAGAGGAATGAAATAGCTAAATTTGCTCAAATAATCTACCACCACCAATAGAGGAGTAAATGCCGAAACGGGGTAACCCCTCAACAAAATCCATAGAAATATCCGTCCAAGCGATTAAAGGGATCGCCAATGGTGAAGTAAACCACTTGATGATAGAGTGGAATACTTGTGGTGTTGGCAAACATCACAGGCATCCATAAAACTCTTAACTTCCTTCTTATGGCCCTTTCAATAAAAGGAACAACTAAGGTAGAAGTTCACTCAAATCTTGAATGCCCTCCCACCGAAGCCGCATGAAATTCCTGAAGGATGAGATTTCGTAACTCATTTGAAGCTGGCACCACTAGCTTCCCCTCATACCAAAGGAGGGTGTCGCGCCATAAATAGGGAGTGTTAAAGTCCTAAATGGTCGAAAGGCGCACAATGAGTGGAGCTAAAACAGTATCCTCCATCAGCTTCGCCCGCAATCTATCTACAAAAGTAAATTATGGTCGACTCACCACCATCAACTAACACTCGGCTACCTCCTCATCTCTCTTAGATAATGCGTCCATGACAACGTTATCCTCATCATGCTTGTAAATGACCTCATAGTCGAACCCCATCTCTTTGGTAAGCCACTTCTCCTGAGTTGTCGTAGTAATCCGTTGCTTAAAGGAGGTACTTGAGGCTACTATGGTCTGTCTTGATGATAATCCAACTCCCCAGCAAATAAGGTCGCCACTTACAAACTGCTTCAACAATGGTTATTTATTCTTACTCATAAGTAGATAGGCCTCTAGCATGTCCGGATATCATGCGGCTTGCAAAGGTAATAGGTTTCCCCCTCTACATCAACACTACCCAAATCCCATTGCCGCTAATATCACACTTCAACTCAAAGGGCAAACTAAAATCAGGTAGAGTCAACACTGGAGCACTAGGCATTGCAGTTTTCAAGGTTTCGAAGGGTGTTGAGGGCGCGGACGCTAGCCCTCTCCAAAAATGGTTGGCTGGCGCGACCCTCTCCCCCTGACCAGAAAAGTGGACACTATAAGGGGGTTGTACGGTGGTGTTGGCCGCAACAAGATGGGTCACTCTCCTGATCCTATTGCCACTTGCATGTCGACGTCACTATCTTATCCGACGTGATTGCAACGGTATTTTCTTCGAGGGCGTTTTTATCATAATCTTCATCGTCATTGTCATAAATCGGTGTCTTCCCATCAATCTCTCCCTCTTCATCAACTTCAACAAAGTCAATAGCTGATTGGTGACAGAATCATGATTTCGTTGGATTGACTTCTTGGTTTCACGCACATCATGTTCAAGTGCCGTTAGGCGATCCTCCCCCACCTTTGCTCTCATCTTGTTTGTCAAGATTGACGAATAGGAAGCGCTTCAATCCAGGAGGATCGAAAGGTTATGAATACCAATTTAATAAAGTCTTTGTAAACCCTTCTAACCAAATTGACATACGTAATCGGTTCTCCACTCCGAAAGAGATATAATAATCTAATTCTAAATTTTACTTTAAAATGTTCTTCAATGATTGATTCTCCACAAGAAGTTCATTACATATTTATAGCTTCTTGATTTCACCAACTCACCCATGATACCCAACCACCTCATTAATTATTACAATTTCCCACACAACTGGCTCAATTTATTAGATGCTTAAAATGTGACAACTAATAAGGAAATACGAAAAGACAGTTAACAGCCAATAACAAAACACCATTTCTTTCATCAACAATTCATAGATTTCATCTTTAAAAATCATTAAAAATGCCATATACAACATGGTTAAGAATGTCATCTACTTGTGCAATAGTAGCCACCAAAAAAACACGACTAACACAATTTTGTACATCGAACAAAACAAATACAGGTTTCAAATCCGAAGTTATTAATTCTGGATGAACAATTAGAGCACTAAACACGTTAACTCTCATAAAAAGACAACACTTCTTCCCATAATAGAAGTGACGATTATAAAGTAGGTAAAGAAATAAAATACAATATGAATTCATTCATCATATTTTTTTACGACAAGACAACTTAAGCCACTTATAATCTATTACTGCAATGATTTGTTAAATTAAATTTTGACTTTAAAAAACAGTCAAAAGAGCTATTTATCCAACATTTAATTCATATAACTGTGATGTTCTCTCATAATTAAATGTTTTGCATCTTCAATTAGCGATACAGCAAGAAAGCAGTCAAACTTTAAGCACAATACCAATGCAGCCACATTGCACAATACAGGCAACCAATGGATTAAACAGCTCCAGATTGCATGCCAACCACTTCCAACCTGCGTGATCACCAAAAATGAAAAGGAAAAAATTACTCAGTTCATTATTATTCATTACTAACAACATAAGCCTAAGCATCACAGAGATGATGGGAAATGTACATTAAGTATCAAGAAAGAATGCAACAGCTCATTTTTTTTAAAAAAACAAAAAACAAAAACAATGAAAATATTAGAAAGACCACATCAGAAAAATTTGTTTTTATTTAAGATAAAGAAAGAGAACTGAAGAAAAATGACCCTATCAATCATTATAAATAAAAAGAATAGTCATCCTAAAAACATTATTAATAAACAGTTAAACATAATTAAAGAATGCAATACTCATTTGTATTGATCTGGAGATAAACAGCATTTATTATGTAAAAATAAAGAACAATGCATATAAAACAGAAAATCAAGAGTTTTTTCTTATAAAGTAAAAATTCATTGAAAACAGAAAATCAAGAGATTTCACATTCCAATTTCCATGTTGGAATCACCCAACATACTTAGCCACGTCTTCTTCTATAATAATCAAGTTATGCCAAAGCATCACGCCTTTTTCACTTCACTTTGCTTGGAACCATTTAACATGGCAGCCAGTAGCAAACATAGCAAGTCCTATGACGTATATTTATTTCCTTGTTGGAATGGCCATCTTCCTTAAGATACAGCAGCTTGATTGGCCTCTTTTCCTTCTATTGAGAGTAAGGTAGTGGGTAAGCTTTGCCCAAGAGACTAGCAAATTGCTTTTGAGAATTAGACTAGTTAGACGCCCAGGCTTCATAAAGCACTTAGTAATTAACGAGTTCTTTACAATTTCACATAACTTAAGAACCAATAATAAGGCTGGTTAGAGAATATTAGCAAAAAATTAAGCTGATACAATCTCCAACCAGCACATAAATGATTGAATAAGTTCTTTTCATAACATTACCATTTCTTAACCCACCTAATTTTATCTTCCCACCACAATAACTTTGAACATGTTAATGCAGAAGAGTATAGAACAATTGAGGACAGAAAGCTAAATTCAGAATAATGGTTCCACAAAGTAAACATAAAAACTATATAATGTTCACAAAGCAGAACCCACCACTTTAATAGAAAGATTAAAGTCAATATATTGGAACAAAAAATTTAACCATCATTTGGGCATCTGGAATTGGGTTGCCAAGAGGTAGGCATTCGGGTATAGCAGAGGTGTGATAAGTGAGTTATCTAAGCAACAATCTTTGAGTTCTGTATACCAAGAAGTGATAATGTTAGGATACTTTCTTTATTTAGTAGATATTATATATGTAAGTTGGTTCTATCAATTGTCTAGACAGGTCTTTCTAAGTCGGTTAATGCAATTCCTAAATGGGCTTAAAGTTTACTTGATCGATCTGTTCTGAACAGAACCAAATGAACCGAATTCCAAACAATGGCCAGATTTCGTTAACGAACCCGAACCGAATTACCCTTAAAACAGAAACGAACCAAACCAAAATGTCGGTTAATTTGGTTTGGTAACCGAATAACCGAATTACATCATAAGTTATTAAAACAAATGTTTAATCATTTAAATAATTTATATCATTATTTTAGAGAACATAACCATTTAAAAAGTAATTTTAATTGTATATATCATATTAAATTAATAAAATTTAATCATATAAATATTATAACTTCATGATAATTAATATAAAATATAAATTTTGGAACATTTTAAAAAAAAATTGTTTAATTAGATTAATTCGGTTCGGTTTGGTTCCGAACCAAAATATCAATATATACATCGATTTCTTTACAGCCCTACCGAAAACTAAACCGAACTATTTCGGAACATAACAGAATTGTTAATTCAGGATTGGTTCGATTCAGTTTTCAGTTTTCACCAAATTATGCTCACACCTAAATAGTGAGGTTACTTATGATACATAGTCAATGAAACCCCACGTGGGATTCTGGTCAAGACCCACATGCCTATAAATATGGGATTTACTCTCTTTTCAATAATCAATCAAAGAAATCAATTTAGCCATTGGTTTTATCACGATGTATCAGTCCCTCGAAGGGAAAACCCTAAATTGAGAATATGTTCTCAATTTATCCTTAATTCACCAAGTAGAGACCGGTGTCCACAACCTTTTGCCCGTATCAATAGGTTTTGGCACAATTTCACCCTACGACATTGATGAAACCATCAAATAGTATTACTACAAATTGTCGTACTATGGTATCAGAGTCAGCATTGGAGAGGCAACCTCAGTAGAATCAGACCTAGGAATTATTCAATCCTAAGGGTAAGAAATCACTAGATGTCCCAAAATAAGCAACTTCCAAATTAAAAATAAATATATAATCAAGTAAAACAACTCTCACACTAAACCAAGACAAGGCATGAAGATACACATTATTATAGTTAAACCAGTTAGAATTACCACTCAAATGATTAAAACAAACTGAACCTAATACAGTATTCCTGCAATCGGTAATAATAGAGAAGAGTCAAATTCGTAAACAAAAAATTTAATACCTCCTGAAAATTCAATGATGAACCGTGGATGCTTTGAGAATTTAAGGATTGAAGAGAAGAAAGTCCATGCAGAATCCTTTCAGATACAACACATGCAGAAAAAGAATTTGTAGGCCAGTACAAAGTGAGAATTTAGAAGACTACATATGATCAAGCAAATTCACAACATACAATAGGAGATACTAAATTAATAAATGGAATAAAAAAATAAATTGCAAAGATGTTAATCAAAGGGCCCAACCTAAATGCAAAAAAAAGGAAGAAGAAGAAGAAGCAAGACAAGCATAAATTATTCAAAATTTCCATGTATAATACATGATAATAACATTTTTTGCTCAAGCCATATTGTCGAATCTTTTTTCTAAATGAGATATTCCCTAAATTAAATTAGCCTCACATTCAATGCCTAGTGGGATAAGATCCAGTTTATTAGTGTGGATAGTTTGCAGATCTTCAACTTGGTTAACCAACTATACTTGGGTCGAGTGTCGTTACAAATGGTATGAAAGTTGACCCGAGACTATATTAGATAGTGGGCTAGATTGGACATGGGCTAGGCCACTAAGCCCCCAAACCATGTGCGTGAATTCCGATGACAAAATTTCATAAAATAGGTGGATTGAGATATCCCAAAATTAGTCCAACATCCAATACTTATTGAGATAAGATATGATTTATTAGTAAGGATGGTCTATAGATTTTCAACTTGATTAACCACCTTTGAAGAAATTACTTGGTCCATCATGTTGCACTTGGGCCAAGTCGTTACTCTAAGGTAAAATTTCATTTAAGAATCCGAAAGGAAGAACTATACAAAAAGAGATAACGGCTTCAAGGATTAAAAAAAAAAACAATGCTCTTAAAAGACGCATGAGGGATTATTTCTGGAAATCTAAAAGAGAAGACAACAATCGACAATGATGAATGTGATGTGGTGAGTGTGTCGTGATGTATCTTGTAGCCATTGGAAAAATTCTTATGTCACAATCATACTTAATAAGAGCAATATAATCAATGAAAAGTGGCTACAAGATGAGACTTACATGTTTGTTTGAGGAGGAAAAACTAAAACTCATCCAATCTCATCATCAAAAGAATTGGTATGTGTGTGTGAGAGAGAGAGAGAGAGAGCATTTGTTGACTAAGTAGAAACTTCTCTTTTGTAAGTTGTCCAAAGTTAAGGCGTCATTTGAGGTAGCTATCAAAGCAATAAAAGTATAATGATTTGGTCTATATTTGAACCAACCAAGTGTCATGCATGCTTCGAGAAGGTGTCAAACAAAGTTTTCAACCTACTTTTGAAAGAAAACTAGCGCATGAGAGAACCAAAAGTACCCAAGAACCATTGATATTAGATTGTGCCATAATATGAGTCTAGTTGTAACCGATTCTTGTGATCTTGCTACATTGTCAAACCTCAAGGATATAGGACAATGGTTTAACCAAGGATCATGCCAAGTATGTCCTTTCTTACTCTAATTCTATAAAGTACCCATGAACAAGCAACTTATCAATTTCAGGGCTGCCACCACCCCTCTGTTGCCGCCCTCCTCTCCTCTCCCTCTGTCACCTCCCTCCCTGCAAGCAATGCCACCAATTTCAAGTAGAGTAAAATGGGTACCCACCCTGACCCGAACCCCTACCTATAGTCAAGTCAAGGGGATGGGGTATTAATTTATTCTCGCTCCATAACAGATCCATGTTTGGGTCTTATAGGACCTAACCCTATATAGGGACCCAACCAAAAACAATATTAGTTTTTGGTTTAAAATATTTAACTTATTATTGCTATGAAATATGTTGTAAAATATAGTACAACTTATAAAATGAAAAATAATTATTATAAAAGAAATTAGAGTTTACTAGAAGTATGTGCAATAGAGGGTTTGTTGAGTTGGCATGAAAGAAATGTAAAATATATGAAATTTTTCTTAGCCAAAAAGTTAGTTATGGCGTAAATATGAGTTAATCATGATGTGAAATTTCTAACCAAAAATATTTTCCTTTTTCTTCTTGTGTTTTAGGTGAGAAATTTTGTTGTGATAAAATTTTAAAGGGGCAATTAGAGGAACTCTTAATTACATCTAACATAAAATACTTCAAAAATAGACAAGTTTTTTGTGGAAAATCATTGCTTTTGCCAAGATTTTCTAGATTTTTAATTTCTTTCATGTTAAACAAAGAAAGCCACATTTACTTTTGAATTGGGTTTGGTCAGTTCAAACTTTGTAAATGAGGTATAGGTGGGATTAGATTATAAATTCAAGGGACATATACACATGCACTTTTTGGTTCAGGATCGGGCCTTTGATACCAAGTCAGGATCCTCACAAACCTGACCCGGTGGCATTTCTACTCCCTACTGCCGCCCTCCTCTCCCTCTCAGTCACACCCTCCCCTTCCAGCCCTCCCTTCCCACTGCCGCCTCCCTTCCCTACCACCACCACCACCCCCCTCTTGGCTACGGCATTTCCCTCCCTACTAGCTGCCACCCTCCCTGCTGCTGCTCTCCCCTCCCCTCCCTTCCCTTCCTTCTTGTCATTGCCCCCCTTCCCTCCCCTCCTTTTTCCCTTAGAGGCTTGAACCCCCATGTCTTTTGTGAGTGATTGCCTGAGATTTATGTGTAAGTTGCATGTTCATAATGGCTACGGCTGATGCATCTTAGCGCACCTCAAACAAGAGCTCAATTAGCCAACATTCCTACTGGGCTAGCATCTTTTCCTCACATGAAACCTATGTCCTCGTCCCTTTTCACGTTGATCTGAAGGATTAAACCTTAGTAGCTATTCCAATTTCTATCCTTAAGAGAGAAATTACATGTGGATACTTACAACATCACATTTAAAATGACTACCTTGTTTGGTTTCTGTAATCACTCCAAAAAATTTGGAAGCTCTCTTGCACTTTCAAGATGCAGTCATGGGCAGACAGTTTTTTTTTTTCTTATTATCATGTGGGGGAGACTGAGCATATCCTACTCGGTTCATGGACCATTGGCGGATGTCAACTCAAATTTGTGAACGTTGACTACAAGCATAAAGTTTTGGATAATTACAACATTCTTGCAAACTTGCAGATGTAGATTTTTCATATATCTTGCCTTTCGCCTGAAGCATAGACAACTTGTACTCTTCAATTTGGGGTTCTTTAGTGAAATTTTTAATTTCATAAACCAACAATTCTACAAGTTGGCATGTATACTACAAATTCAGCTTGCACATTGTGCATTAAACTTTAAAGTAAAACCAAGTGACAAATCAAGTAAATTTGACCTCTATTTACTAAGAAATACAGCAGCTTCAGTAACATACCGCAAAACCCAAAGAAGGCCGTCATAAGCATGCAACTTATATCCTTCACTAAGGATCCTGCAAAGTAAACAATGGATGATATATATATATAAGCAAAGTGTAACTTGAAAAACCCAGTAGTTACTTAGAGCTACAAAATTACTGCTTTAATGCTCCAAATGTAACTTGTAGTATTGACAACATATCTCATGTAAAGCCATGGCCTGCGTATTCTAACATCAAACACTAAAAAGATTTTATACCTGTCCAAATTTTCACAAATCCCGTCAAACCAAAAGGGTATTAGAGAATTATTAATTCTGTCTCCGTACTTTTCAATAAGGGAGCAAAGAGCACCATACCTGTAATCATCAGATGACAAGATAAGCACTTAATTCAACTTGAAAGCATGTGTTAACCATTACCGACCAATTAAACCAAAACGTGTACCACATTTGACATCTCTGAGTAAAGGATACAATCTCAAAAGTAACACAGGCTCACAGCATGCATATCACTAAAACCACGATGAACAAGAGGATATTTCTAATTATAACAAAATAACTAGCCTTGTCGATGTACATGGTATATGCATCACACAACAAAGAACTTTACATAAAATATTAAAAAAGGGACTTTGAGCAAAAAGTTGCAACATACAGTTTTCAATTTAGATATGTATGCCATATGACTGCATAGCACAAACAAATTCAGTGGAGCACTTAGTCTAGCCTGACTACCAGCGGCAAACAAAGTACAACACTCCTGTATAACATGTTGCCAAAATAAACAAAAGATTCAAAAGAATATTCAGATTAACAGCAATGAGAAGCTCACCACAGCCATTTTCCTTTTATAAGACCCTCCTTCACACAATCAGCAGCAGTCTCTCTTTTTGGACGCTTATTGAGTGATGTTTTGTTATATTGACATACACAAACCTAATAATTCAAGACAATTTTATATTTCTATCAATAAATTAAAGAATCATACAACACCATCTTTGTATCCAGACCTTATATATAACAGAAGCTGCAAGCTCCATCAATCCTTTTGGAGAGCTTGCCATGATGCCACCCTTATCATCCCTTCAAACATCAGAATGATTAAATTTCAAGTAATAATTAGATGAAAAAAACCATATGGCACTTTGTAACTCACCAAGAGGAGCGTAAAGCCGAAATAATGTTTCGGTCTAGTTCCTTGACCACCATATCAAAAAATTGTTGTAAAAGAGGGCTTTCTTCTGCTTCATCCTTTCTCAACTTCAGCTGTATTCTTGCATAAAAAACAAGAGCATTCTGCAAAATTGGAATGTGTCAAGGTCAATGGGCTGAAATATATATGAATGACAGCCATCAAATTAGCTCCTTGGAGAAGAAATCAATGAAGCAGCTTGGAGTCATATCAAAAACTGCTTATTATTTTAATGACAAGAAACTAAGGTGATTTTTTGTATCTTCACAATATTGATAAGAAATGTGATTTTCGCAGGTCAGGTAAATTTTTTACATCTAAACTTTTGCCTGGTGTTGCTTATTTTTCAATCCAATAAAAATCTTACCCTGTTGGCTCTTGCTAAAATGGAGATTGGAGGCAAAAGTATCACATGATAAAACAGAGAAGTACCTTGAAGGATCGATCACGAGTAGTAAGCCAGATGCAAGATATAAAGTCCTGCAAAGCATTGTGAATTTTCAGAGCTTCTGAGCCAAGATTTGGGCCATCTAGTACCAAGAACATATTGACACACTCAAGAAGCTTGAGCGAAATCTTCCCCACTTCCCTAAATAAATTAAGAAAGTAAACTATCATAGTTTCTCGTTGAAGAATGAATTACTGAGATGTAGGTTGCATGGTATGGAAACAACAACCTACTTTATATGAGAAAAAATTGATATAAATCCATTAGTAAGGCTATCTCTAAGGACTTTTGGGAAATCTCTGGGTGAATTTGCCAGCAAAGTGTGAAAAGTAAGAACCCAACGAAAGTTTTCTTCTTTGGTGGTTGATACCATACTGCCCTTCTCACCAACCATCGCCTCCACTTTGCTGATGTACAAATGAACCAGACCTGGGGCCCAATTGTGAAAAGATATGGGACAAGTTAACTCAAGAATACAAAAATGACTGTGTAAATAGTTCACAATCAGGAATATTAGCTTACTACAATACACTTGTTTCTTCATATGAACCCTATATTCTTTTATGACTAGAAGTTGTCTCAAAATTATTCCATACTCGGCTTGTAAGATAGGCACATCCCTCACCACATCGCATATGTGATTTAAAAGCGATTTGACAATGGGCATTAGAGGATGCAGCTTTCCTGAAACAACCAAATTATTGAATCAGTGCAAAATATGCATTTCAGATGTGTCAGATTCATACATACAAGCCCAAGGATGAAAGAAAAATAAGATGTAGACATGTTGACTGAAATGCGTACGCATGCCTATAATTTATGAAAAATGAAATGCAGTGGCTAAACAAAATACAGTTGTCTTCATTCGTGTGCCATGCAGGCTTTAAGAAAAAAGCTAATGTTCATTCCTGGTCAACAGCAAATTCAATGTCACATTAAAGGCCAAAATCCATAAATTCAAGAGCCTGCATGCACTATCACACACCTGAAGCATCGGAATTTTCAGCTCGTTGAATGGCAATTCGAAGTGTCTTCGCAAAAATCAACTTAGGTAACCTTCTCTTGCTCGAAGAAATCTCCATCGTCACACATTTTGTCAATAAAGATATAAGAAAAGGCCATGTTTCAGCTGTCGCAACGACACAACACAACCAAGCAAAATTATCAAAAAGTAAACTACAGATAGAGAATGTGGCTCGTCAGTCTGCATTATGGTGTATATTACCAGATAAGAATGCTTGTAGGTATTGCATGGATCCAATGAGTCATAAATTTGTCAAATGGACTATAACATTTTATATGTTTACCATTACACCTCGATCATTTGGTTTGTATTTGAAATTCATTCAAAACATCTATATGATACCTATTCTAAGTATCTAAACACAGGGTTATAAAAAAGAAAAATCGTTCACAGACCAGAAGGAACACCATCGGGATCGATCCGGGCAGTGTTTGAAGCCAGTAATTTGCAGAAGCCAACAGACCTATCCCCGTCCATCCAGCTATTCAAAAGCCGGATTCCCTCCTACACAACCAATCGAACTATTTACTTGCGCGCATATGGAAGCCATCGCAACCAGATACCAAACAGTTTTTAACAAAGTATCTCCATTGGAATACTAAGCATCAACGTTGCGTTCAAAAAAAGACAAACACAATCCAACCATTCACAACCACCGAAATCGAAAAATCTTCTTAACAAGATAGCATCGAGTAGTAGAGAAATCATACTTCGCGAACTTTAACTTTGTCGGAGGACAACTTGGAGACGAGATCTTGGATATCCCTGGACGTCGCCATCACGCGAGGGGAGCTCTTGCAACTCGGCTATTCCGCCACGGCCGGCGGGGTTGTCGGGGGTGAAGTCAGGAGTGGGAATCGGAGGAGTTGGTAAGTGTAGGCATGGTTGGGGATGAAGAAGAGTGAGTGGGGACGCGAGGGGTCGGGGAGAGTTGGAAAGGAGGAGGCGAGGTTTTGAGACGGAGAGAGTGCAAATGGGAAAAAGGGGTGAGCTTGTTGGCGGGAAACGGCGGCTAAACGGTGCCTCGCCGGCTTCCGACGGTTTCAGTTATCACTGATCAACCTTAAATATATTAAAAAATTTTAAAAACTTTAAATACAATATTTACTATTGTGATAACCCGCGACTTACACGGACTTTAAATATAATTTATTGTTATTTAATTTTGTTAATACGAAAGAATTAAATAATTTATAAAATTTATAATAACTCGAAACAAAATTATTAATTTTTTATTAATTAATAATTTATTTTTAGATGTGTTAAGATGTACCATATATATTTTTATGGAAATTTTACTACATTGGTGTTCAACCTTAATAGCTCACAAACATCAACATCACTAACAAGTTTGAGTCTATATGCCCAGTTGTCGTACATGTTTCTAGAGAACGAGTCTTTGGTGGTTGCACGAAAGGAGAAACATATGAACAAGGAAGGAGATAAGAGCACACGGGTGATTTTTTTGCCATGATTTGTGAAGCAACCTTGGGGTAGAGTTTTTTATAAATAACCTCTATACCTTCATAGAAAATTCAGAATAAGAGTGCCCACCTCTTCCCTGGCAATTGTCATCCTGCCACTCCAACACTCCTCCCACATGCTAGAGGTGCAACTCCAATGACTTTCGTTGTGAGATCTATCAATTTAGTCTCACATATAATACTTACTCGGATAAAATCTTATTTATAAGTGGGAATATACTATATATCTTTAACTTGGTTAACTATTTTTTAAAAAATGACTTAGGCTCATTACGTTGCACTTTGGGCTAGGTCGTATCAAATGGTATTAGAGCAACTTAATTCTGTGTTATATGGTGGGCTAAACTAGGGACGTTGGTTAGGCTACACGTCGTGGGCTGGGGCTAGCAATAGGCCAAGTGTAGGAATTTCGGGGACGAAATGTCTTAAGGTGGGTGGATTGTGAGATCCCTCAACTTAGTCTCACATCTATTACCTATTAGGATAAGAGCATGTTCACAAGTAAAAATGCAATCAAAGTCAAGCCCATGTTTATAAGTGAGAATACAATCGAAGCTAGAATGCAATCGAAGCCAAGCCCATGTTTATAAGTGAGAATACAATTGAAGCCAAGCCCTCACCGGAGTGTTCTAAGGCAGGTGGATTGTGATATCCCTTAGCTTAGTCTCACATTTAATACCTACTAGGATAAGATTATGTTTATAAGTGAGAATGCAATCGAAGCTAAGCCCTCACCAGAGATGTCCTCGACGGCTTGTTATGTGGCCGAAGCAGGGTCGTCCCCGACCAAGCCCTCCTATGTTTATAAGTGAGAATGCAATCGAAGCCAAGCCCTCATCGGAGTTGTCCCTGACGGCTTGGTATGTGGCGGAGCAGGGTCATCCCCGACCAAGCCCTCCTATCAGAGTATTCCCCATTCACTAGAATACTGCTACAAACCTCCATCTTGTAAAGAACTAGTTGAAAGATGCCACCTTTCGAGCTGGAATACCGCTACAAACCCTCCTCTTGTAAAGAACTAGTTGAAAGATGCCACCTTTTGTGCCCTCAACCGGCTGAGCTAAGCTACCTTCAACACCAACCATAGCGGTTCGACTCCCCATATCATTGTAAATCACCAACAACTAGATCATGTCGCTCCAGACAAAAAATGGCCATAAAGTTCCAGTGACAACCACTATCACACATAGTTTTTGGCTAGTTTCTCATCAGACACCACTGCATCATGCCACTGGACCACCATGGTCGTGCTCCCCTCCACCAGAACAGACGATCTGAGCGATCGCTGTCAACTACCATTGTCAAAGATGTTGCCGTTGTCGCCATCAACTCCAACATTGCACCAACTGCCTAAGTGGGCCTATCAAGACCGCTTAGTGGACCAGAGTCCACTTGCTCTACCCGAAGCCGCGATCACTTGTTGTTGTCCATGAATCGTGATGGTGCCTGGATTGCCCGAATTCTATTCATGACCCATCTGCTGGCGCACCCGGTCTCGGTGTAAAACCAAAATAATTAGGTTATTTTATTTAGGGTTTTGTAAATCTTAGAACGAACCGTAAATATTATTTAATTAAATTAATTCTTGAAAAATATTAATTTTATAAATTATCAATTTTGACCTTTAGCATATTGGTATAATGATATTTATAATATTTTTAGGATTTAACATCCATTCGTATTAACTTAATAATTACTTTTTGACTTTACATTATCACACAAATGACTTTTTGAATTCCACACATATTTATAAAATTTAATGTAATGATTTTTTGAATTCTACACTTCTGTATAAAAGAGAATTCTGTTGATATTAAATAAAACATCTTCTAGATAGTTTGTGAGCATATTTGACTCACAAAGGGAAGACTTTAGGATCGTGTGTTATAGTTGTGGATTCCTCATCACAATATCAAGTTCGTATAATTACAGAAATATTATATATTTCGATTTGGGAGTCTTGGTCGGCCTGAGTCTACATTCGATCACCATGCGCTCCAACACAGGCAGCACCCTTAAAAAATTACTATGTGGGAGTCTTGGTTAACTTGAGTTCATATTCAACCACCATGTGTCGAGCACAACCGAGGTCAATGAATTAACTCAATCCGACACAGGGCATACCCCTGAAAGATTAAATACCTGCCCCAATGCCGAAAGGGGTGACAGAGCGCAGTGGCGCAAAACGGCTCATTATGCACTTGTGATACCGAGAGGGTGAGTCAATTGTAAATATCGGTAACTACAGGCCGAGGGCCACGTAGCATGTGTGCGCATACATGAGATTATAGCTGGATGGGATGTCACCCTCTAGTATATTAAGAGCTCAGCATAGGCTCATAATCACTAAAAGATGTAATTCAGATGTTGTGGAATATATTAATTATTTCTTGTAATTATACGACTTAGTATTTTTATCACTAACGCAGAATTGTCTCCGCAGGTATGAGCATGGAAGGATGGGTAGAGTCGGGACAGCTAGACGACTCTATTATTGGACTATTCATTTCTCGAGATTGTTTGCATGACAGTGGGATTTTGGTTTTGTTCATTGGGCTTAGATTATTCCGAGCATTTATATATTAAATTTATTGTTATGAATTTATTTAAAATTTTGGAAATTAATCAAAAATTAATTTATGAGACACTTAGTTTCATATAGTAACACTTGGCTCGTAGCTCAGAACGGGCAGGTTGTTACACTCGGCCTAGCATCTTCATACGCCACCCAGTCAAGCTCTTGAGCTCAAGCCCGATTCAATATATTTTCTGACCCAAACCAACCCAAGCTGGTCCAATTTGACTCTCTTCCATACGAGTACAATTTAACCACCTTATGTGCTCCGTTTCACACGAAACTCAATACTCTACCATTTTTGACCTTGTGGGCACAATGGTGAGGTCCATTTTCACATTAGAGCTTCATAAAATCCAGTTTTAAGCCTTTGAAGACGTGCAACACCCATAGCCAGAGAATTAAAAGCGGCAAAAAAACCACTTGTCATTGTAAATTGTAAAAAATCATAAAAATAGTAGATTGCGAGTTTAAATCACCGTGGAGCAACAAGAGAACTCGAATTGGGTTTCATAGAACTACGTAAAAAAACTTGTCTTGTGTGCATTGTTATTTTCTTATTGATAGGTTTAACTCGTGATTTCGGTGGCAAGGCCATCTTAGGGCAACCCTCCACTCAACTCACCCCTGCACTCGAGTCTCAACCTTCTATTCAGTGAAGGCGTGCAAATCCGAGCACAAACAATTGGTTTTTATTACAACCTATTTGATAGTGATGGATAAATTATTTTTATAAAAATTAAAAAATATATATGTAACAGCTAGAACAAAGATTAAATAAAATAAATATTAAATAAATAATATTTTAATAAAAAGAATAATAATTAGATAAAATTACCGAATGAAGATCCTAAAAATATACTTCAAGAAATCTTAGTGAATTAAAAAATACACTTCATGAAATGATATAACTTCATAAAATATAACTCATTGAAGAATTAATAATTTTTTTAACACATCATGAAATTAATGATTGATTATAGGTTAGCATGGATGCTAAACAATTAAAAGAACTCAAACACTGCCGTTTTTGTATAAATAACATCAAAGATAAAAATTTAATGAGTCAACTAATTTTGAAGTCAATACGTATGATGCTCATATATGTAAAGTGAATTGGAAATATAGTATTATCTTAATGTGTTATAGTTAAAATAAGAGATGTAAATCATAATTATAGTTAAATTGGAAAACTTATAAATCTAATCTCACCTAAATCACTTCCTCACTTAGTTCAAAATTCCCTTAGCCTTGAGAATCCTAGCTTGAGATTCTAATTTCCTTTTTCTACTAAACTTACAAGAATTCCATTTTAATCCTAACATGGTAAGGTCCTAGGTTGGGTAATAACACAATTGCTTTGAAAACATAACTCACAGATATTTACTTATACAAATTTATCTTGACCATATCATGCTACGATCAAAAATTTAAAATGCCTTATTTACTAACGCCTTCTATCAAGATAACATATTAAATAACATGCATAATAGTTAATTAATACAACCCAAAAAAATAAGAATCCCCCTCCCCACCAAACTTACACGAAATTGTGTCCTCACAATTAATAACAACCCAAGATGATAGTTATGTCACCATGCAAGCACAATATTAGAAATAATAAACTATGATCATAAGGGCAGCAAGAGAGAAAGAAATTAAGAAGGGGGTGGGGAGAGAGAGTGCTCTTTGGGTGTATCAATTGTCTTTGCCTGAGCTGTCATTGGCCATAGTGAAGTGGCCAATTAGCAGTTCTCCTCCCAAATGTATTGCAACCTCTTCTTTTTCTTCTACACTTTCTTCGTCAATCGGTGGGGTTGGGTCATTCTGAACTGATGCCTTAGCATACTTTTGCTTTTCTTCTTTCTCTTGTTGTTCCGCCTCGAAGAACCTCCAAGCATGGAATCTTGATTAGCTAGCACATTAGATATATTGATTTTCATTGCTTTTCTATTTGCTTTGTATGAAAATATTTCAATTATAATAGTACTATATGTAGGAGATGTCCTTTTGCTGCATTGCCATAATCTCATTGATCTCCTCTAGCATCTCCATGCCAAGTCGTAGTCCTCCCATCTATGGAGCATCAATTGAAACCTTGGCAATGATGGCTAGCCTGGTCTTGATTCTTTCTTTATTTTTTTCAATGTTGACTCCAAATTAAATGCACAACTTGGTGATGAATACTTGGGAACCATAGCCCTTTGGTAAGTCCAACTAGGTCGATGATGTTATTGTATATGATTCATCCAACATTGACTTTCTTCTTCTCAATCATAGCATAAAGTAGGATAGCTCAATCCAATGTGACATGGGAGGTGTGCTGGGAGGGATAAGTCTATTGCATATCAACATGTAAAGAGGCGTCCAACTTGGTATCAATCCCCAACATTATAACTGAGTTGCTAGTTGTTCTTTCCAGTGCCCAAATCACTTCTTTATCAATTTGTCACAACTTCTTTTCCTATTCTTTTGTCTCTAACCCCACATCCATCAATACTGAAAAATCATCTTCCTCATGGACAGGAGCTCCAATCAACTTGTTGATGGCTTTGCTTGTCATGGTTACCCATTTACCTTTGACAAACACCTTGTCTTCCTACTTCTTTTCAAAGTTTGCATAAAATTCTCTCACCAGGTGTAGTGTCCCCTCATTCGGTTTCCTACATAGTTTAGTCCATCCAAAACTTTTGATAATATCTTGTATGACCTCTTTTGTTTTGTAACTCTCTGGATCCAATCTCCTCTCCTTGATTGGTTGCTTCCCTTTTATTGTATCATCAAATATTGTATTGGCCTTGGCTGAGATAAAGGGTAAGTGGGTAGTGTTGGTAGATAGTGGTGGCTTGGATTTCTTTGCTAGTACTTTCTTTCTTGGGGGTGGTACTTTCTTCTTGTTCTTTTTCTGCTTCCTCTTGAGTAGGTGGTGGTGGTGGTGGTGTTGGGACTTGAGGTTTCTCTTATATTATCCTCCTTCGAATCCTTGTCTCCGTCCTTTCAACCATGTCGAGGTCGTCGAGTATTGATTTCCTCTGTTTCACTTGTTTGATTTCCTCCTCTCGTTTCTTATCTTGCATTCACTATTTCACCTTTTTCTTTTTTGCTGGCTTTGAACTCTTAATCGCTCCTTTGCCTTTTTGTTATTGTTGCAAGCTTTACAACTGCAACCTTCTTCTGTGCTTTTTCTTTCTAGGCTAACTTTTCCTTTTCTTTTTCTTCTATTCAGATTGGCTTGATCATCTCTCTCTTTTTAAGCAATCAATTTCTCAGGACTGGTACTAACTTTCACTACCCTTGCCTACTTTCTTCGCTGCAATTTTCTCACATTCCACTTCTCTTTCTTTTTTGTCACTCTCTTTTTTCTCTTCTTCCTTGGGAGCTGATTGCAGTGAGTCCCTTTCTTCCTTGGGAGCTGATTGCAAACTGCTTGTCATCTCACTCCTTGGGTAGAGGTGGCAACGGGATCTTTCTTGTTCATTGTCTGAGTCCTCGTCTTCCCATGTTACCTTGGTGTCTAGTTCTGGTGGGTTGCCCTTTTCAATAGTGGCTCAACCTCCTCTATTTTCACTTAGCAAGTTGAGTCCTCAAAGGCTGGTGGGGAATCCATTGGTTGTGTCGTGACCTTTTTATAAGCTTGCTACTTCCAAACCGTTCTTTCTCAAATTATCATTTCATTCATAATAATCATAAAATAAAAATTTTACAATAGATTGACATACCCAACAGCAACAGATCAGCACACCAACAACGAAGGCGAGAAATCAAAATAACTAGAATAGTGCATTTAATCAACTACGCAACTATTGAAATAATGTAACCACCACGAGCACATCCCTCAATTGACTGAAGCAACAACAGATCTACATACAGTGCAACATCTACAGAAATAACTTCACAGATCAAGAGTATGTTCACTAGCTCAAGCACGTCCCCTTATTGGCTCTACACCTTTCAACAAATCACTCATGCTAATGCTTTAAATACATATATGTATCATGTAATTCAATCAATCATGAACAAACAAGGATTAGTCTAAGAGGTGGATTAGAGCACATACCTCAACTGTTGATCACCGATTTTGCCTTAGATTGAGAAGAACACAAGCGGCGATGGAAAAGCTAAGGGTTAAAAGAACTTTACCTTTTACTCACCCTTTTCGTGTTTTATCTTTTCTCCTTTTCTGCTTGGATTGGGTTGTGTTGTGCCATCAAGCTCGGCCTCGGTAATTCTTGAAAACAAAAGTTAGCTTATTTTTGTTACCTGGGTAGCCTGCCAACAAACATTTATTTTTGGTCCTTGGCTTGACTTGGCACCAATTTTGAAATTGGCATGGTAGATAAAGTAAATTGGGTCACTTCTTCTCCATGATAGTGCTTCAGCCTGTGTCCATTGACTTGAAATTGGTTCCTTTTCTTTTCATGTCTGATTTCTATTGCACCATGTGAGAATACATGTATCACAATATAAGGTCCAAACTACCGAGACTTAAGATTTCCTGGGAAGATTCTTAGCCTTGAGTTGTACAATATGCTTTGTGCTTTGGCTCGAACAGTAAGTGGCAAGCTTTTCCGAAGACTATCCTATAAGGGGACATCCTGATACAGGGGACATCCTGATTAGTGTCTTGAAAGCTGTTCTGTAGGCCCATAATGCATCATCTAATTTTATTGACCAATTCTTCCTTGATGGACTCACAATCTTTTCCAAAATTCTCTTGATCTCTTAGTTGGAGATTTCGGTTTGTCCGCTTATTTGTGGATGATATGTGGTTGCAACTTTATACTTGACTCCATATTTAGCCAATAGAGTTTCAAATGCCATATTACAAAAGTGTGACCCTTCGTCACTGATGATGACTCTGGGAGTACGAAATCTTGTGAAGATGTTTTTCTTCAAAGAATATTATCATTGCATTAGCATCATTGGTTGGGAATGCTTAAGCCTCCACCTATTTTGAAAATATTCAACTGCTACTAGTATATTTCGGTTATTGTTAGATGTCATAAAAGATCCCATAAAGTCTATTCCCAAACATCAAAGAGCTCAACTTCAAAGATTCCATGCAAGGGCATCTCTTGCCTCCTTGATATATTTCTATTTCTTTGACATCTGCCACATTGCTTCACAAAAGAGTTAACATTTTTAAATAGAGTTGGTTAATAGAAACCTGAGTACAACACTTTGATAGCTTTTCTCTAATTTCCAAAGTGGCTTCCATAGCCTTATGAATGGCAGCAATAAATAATGTCAAACATCTCCTCTTATGTGGCACATCTTCTTATCACTTGGTCACTACATGAGTTGAACAAATATGGTTCATACGAGAAATAGTGTTTTACTTCATTCATAAACTTTCTTTTCTATTGGGATGCCATATTTTTTGGCAGAACCTGAGCAATAAATAAATTTACATAATCTACAAACTATGGTAAGTTAGATATCCTTACTTGGAAAAGTTGTTCAGCTGGAAAGTTCTCTTGAATTAGTAATGCGTTGGACTCATTCTCCTTAGTTATCAATCTAAATAAGTGATTGGCTACAACATTCTCAAATCCTTTTTTTGTGTCTAATTTCAATATCAAATTCTTGTAATAACAGCAGTCGTCTAATATGCCTTGGCTTGACCTCCTTTTTTTGCAGTAGGTACTTCAAAGCTGAGTGACTTGTATGCATTATCGCTTGGGTACCTATCAAATATGATATGAATTTACCCACAACATATACTACAGCCAACAATTCCTTCTCCATAGTAATGTAATTCACCTGACTCTCATTCAATGTCTTGCTTGCATAATAGATGGTATGAAAGATCTTGTTGATGCACTAGCCTAATATTGCAGCAATGCAATAGTCACTGGCACCACACATTAACTAAAAGGGTAGTGACCTGCTTGGCGAAGCAATGATAGGGGCAGAAATAAGCTTTTCTTTCAATCTACTAAATGTTTTTAAATAAGCTTCATGAAAATTGAAAGGTATATCTTTTTCCAACAAATTTTAAAGTGATTTTGCAATTTTGGAAAAGTCATTTATAAACTTTTTGTAGAATTCGGCATGGCCAAGGAAGGTTCTTACTCCCTTGACATTGGTTGGTGGTGACAACTTCATTTACTTCCACTTTTGTTTGATCTACCTCTAGGCCTTTGCATGAGACTTTATGTCCTACCACAATTCCTTCTATCACCATGAAGTAACATTTTTCAGTTCAAAACCAAGTTGGTACTTTTATGTCTTTTCAAAACTTTGCCTATGGTCTTAAGGCACTGGTCAAAAGTACTCCCTAATACTGAAAAATTATCCATAAAGATTTTCATTCCATCTTTCATCATATCTGTGAAAATGGATATCATGCATCATTAGAAAGTTCCTTGGGCATTGTACAGACCAAAGAACATCCTTTTATAGGTGAATGTTCCATATGGACATGTGAATTTGGTCTTCTCTTAATCTTCTAGATGGATTGCAATCTAATTGTTCCCAAAGTAACCATCTAGGAAACAATAGTATCCTTGTCTGGCTAACCTATCAAGCATTTGGTCAATGAATGGTAGAGGAAAATGGTCCTTCCTTATGGCCTTGCTCAGCTTCCTGTAATCTATATACACTCACCATCATGTGGCTATTTTGGAGGGGATTAACTCATTATTCTGAATGGGCACAAGTGTTATTCCTCCTTTCTTTGGAACACATTGGGCAAGGTGGCCCATAAAATATGAACAATTGGATAGATGATTCCAACATTTAGCCACCTGCATACCTCTTTCATTATAGGATTGACATGTCTCTGTTGCTCGACAGTTGACTTATATCATTGTTCAAGCAAAATTTTGTGCATGCAGACATTTGAGCTGATGCCTCGGATATCGGCAATGATTCGTTAAATGGACAGATGATGTTCCCTTAAAACTCTCAGTAACTTCTCTTCCTACAAAGATGTGAGTGATGTAGAAACAATTACAGGTAGAGCATTGGGTTATACAAGAAAGCCATACTTAAGGTGCTTTAGCAAAGGCTTCAATTCTAACTCTGAAGGATTGATTATAGATGGAATGTTCATCTTCAGTTTTGTTTGTGATATAAGCAAGGGCTTCGGCTGCTTGCACCTTGTCTTGCTACTCTGTTGGTTATCTAGCCAAGTCATCAACTCGGTGTAAAACCCTGATTTTTCTCTTTATGACCCTATTATATTTTCGAGGACAAAATTCCCAAGTTGGGGAGATTGTAAAACCCCGAAAAAATAATAATATTATTAATAATAATTAGGCTATTTTATTTAGGGTTTTGTAAATCTTAAGAACGAACCATAAATATTATTTAATTAAATTAATTCTTGAAAAAATTAATATTATAAATTAATCAATTATGACTTTTAGCATATCGGTACAATGAATGATATAATTATGACTGATTACATTGTTTAAAAATCTTTGAGTCGGTCTGGGAAGGATAGAACGTTGGAGAATTTTTTTGATGAGAGTGGGATATTTTAAGGGAGTTGGGTAGCGTCTCTACCCGGTTAAATTCTCGTGTTGGGGTGTTTTCCCATACCCTAGCCGTCGCTACTTCTTCTTCACCATCCCCGGTTCCAAATCTCTTCTCCTCTTCTTTGCCAAAGTGAGCATCCTCCTTGTTTTGGTACCTTCCCTATCTTCTTTTCTTTTTCTTTTTCCATGTGCAAGCACGTAGAGTTCATGTTTAGACATCACTGTTCATTTATTTTGTTGTTTGTTGGTGGATATCATAATCTATTTTAATAACAGTTGATTTTAATGTTATAAATTGTTATCAAAATTACATTAATCTTAATTGATAATAAGTTTTAATAATCATGGGAACTTAAGGTTTTAAATCAACAAGAAAACCAAACTAAATTACACGGCTAAGATTCATCCATGGTCGACGAGTTCGTCAGTTCAGCAAGATGGAAAATAGCAGGGGAAGCATTGCCAGGGATCCCCACATTCCTCGATGGCCCCTCTGGGTGTTTGGTCGAAGGGTTAGCTCGCCTTGTCCCTCGCTCCGATGGGTTGATGGAGTTGCTCCAGTTGGTGGGACTGAGTTCAAGAACGTGACAAAGGCGGTGGCTTTCCTCTGCAACCCGGTGCTGCATCCTTTTTCTCCAAGACACAGCAGAATTTCAAGCCCAGAAAACCTAGTCTTGCCGCCGGCACAGTCCACGTTGGCGACCTCCTCGCTGGGAATCAATGGCAACGGTCATTCCGACATCGGAAGATGATCCTACCTCTCTTCGTCAATTAGTGTATGGCCGATCTCGCATGTATGGATGCCGCCCTAGGGTAGCAAATGGCAAAAATAGAGGCGACGGCGATGGGTGAAGAAATCCGGCTGTCCTGGGCGGCGATGGGTTTCGATCTGGTCGGGGAAGGTCGCTAGAGGGTCGAGGGTGTCGAGGCGACCACCCGATCGGGGCGGCAACGCTCGACCGAGCTGCTAGGCATGGCGATGCCAGCATCACAGCGGCTGGAAGGCGGCCAGGGTTGGTCGAGGCGACACTGCGACGGCACGGCGGGGCTGGGCGGCGACGATCGACGGCGGCCGGAGGCGATCGGCGGCGGCAACGACAACTTGTATGGTGGGCGGATGGGGTTTGGAGAAGAGAAGTGTCGGCAGGGAAGAAGAAACACTCCGGTGGTAAACTCGTAAATTAAACTTGACTCGATACCGGCTCGAGTCAAGAATAATAATAACTCGTAATAAATCCTTAAATAAAAATCCAGAGGCTTGACGTGGAATTAGAAATGGCAAAGCTTATATCTGCCTAAGTAACTAAACAACCAAATGGAAAGCATTATAACATAACTCGTGTTAATATTATTATTTTAATGATTATGGGTTACGGTTGCTAAGCTAATTAATTATTGTACGAAATCGCCATGAGTAATAAAATTATGGTAATGATAAACTGTTGATAATTAATCGGTGTACTATAAGTTATTAATTTAAATCGGATGGTTATAAGTGATTAATGAAATAAAGATTTCACCTTTACCATATTAAATTTAATATTAGATAGATAAAGTTGATTATTTTAATAACGAGTTAGTAAGGTAGAAAAATGGGCTATTAAACTATAATAGTGCGCTGATCACAAGCGTTGAACCTAAATAATTTAGGGAAAATAAATAAAGTTCGAGTCTTTATTGAGTTGAACAATTTAAAATAATTTAAATTAGTATTATCATTGAATTAGGATAATACAAATCATTTTAAATAATTTAATAGAACGACTTAATTAATTGCCAGTTAAATATTCAGAATTTATAAAAAAATTAATAAAATTATTATAGGTATACCCAAGCTTTTATTTAATGAATTAAGTATCTAGTACTCACTAAGTTGGTATTAATAATGATAGTAATTAAAGATTAAAATCGTAAGCTAAATCGTTGAGATCGTTGGTTAAGTAATTATCGTCTCAAAGGAAAATATACTAATAATGGTAATTAAATACTTGGTTATAAGTTAATAATTATTTATCATTAGTTAAGTATGAATTGTGATTTAAATAATTAATTTAAAAATGTAAAGTATGACTTAAGTGATTAGGTCACATAAATGATTAATAACCTAGCTAGGCTTGTTGTAAAGGTTGAGAACTTAATGTTTAATATTGTTGAATGCTATATGCTTTATGTTATCAAGGGTTAATAAGGATATATTAAGTCATTTAGTTGCATGTATTTCTACTCGAATAAAATTATACTTATGTATAATTTTATTTTCTCGTTCAGATTAGGATCGTTGGTCGCGGTTGCGAGTTCAGTTGCGAACTATCCAGGTCCGTATAATTATTTGAAATGTTGTATTTTCCCTTTTGGCAGCCCTGGTCGGCCTGAGCCCAGATTCGACCACCATGCACCGAGTGCAACTGGGGTCAAGGAATTGACTCAGTCTGACACGGGGCTGCACCCTTAAAAAAATTACTATGTGGGAGTCTTGGTCGACTTGAGTTCATATCCGACCACCATGCGCCGAGCGCAACCGGGGTCAATGAATTGACTCAATCCGACACAGGGCAGCACCCCCTGAAAGATTAAATACCTGCCCCCATGCCGAAAGGGGTGACAGGGCGCAGTGGCGCAAGACGACTCATTATGCACTTGTGATACCGAGAGGGTGAGTCAATGGCAAATATCGGTAACTACAGGCCGTGGGCCACGTAGCGTGTGTGCGCATGCATGGGATTGTAGCTGGATGGGGTGGCCACCCCTCCCAGCATAAATGGAGCTCGGCATAGGCTCATAACTACTAAAAGTCTCGAGAAATGATAATAGGAATTATATTGACTTGTTTCATTTAATTATGCGGCTTAGTGGTTTTATCACTAACGCGGAATTGCCTCCGTAGGTATGAGCATGGAAGGATGGGTAGAGTCGGGAACAGCTGGAGGACTCTATTATTAGACTATTCTTTCCTCGAGATTGTTTGCATGGCAGTGGGATTTTGGTTCGGTTCATGGGCTTAAATTATTTTGAGCTTATAGTTATATTTATAAAATGATTGAAAATTAATAAAAAATTAATTTACGAGACACTTAGTTTTGTATAGTAACACTTGGCTCGTGGCTCGGAACGGGCGGGTCGTTACACTCAGTCATATATGCATATTCTTCCTCCTCTAAGTCTTTAGAAGTCGGTATATATTCAAGAGGGTTTGAGAATTGGTTTCTCTCTTATACTTTTGTGACTATTTATTAAATTATATTGACTGCAAAACAATCATTATTTGTCTCCAGGTATTCCATGGCTTTAAAGATGATGAGCATCACTTGTTCATTGTTTACCCTCATAATCAATTCTTCTACGGCTACATCAATTAGGGCTTTTCTTGTTGCCAAAAATGGCCACCCCATTATGATTGGACCATCCTTGTCTCTTCCATGTCTAGTATTGTAAACTCAGTTGGGAAAATGAACTTGTCTACCTTCACCAGTATATTCTCAATTTCTCCCTTTGGAAAGATGTAAGACCTATCAACTAATTGAAATTTTATAGTTGGAGGCTCTACCTCTCCTAACCAAATTTCTTGTAGATGGAGAGTGGAATCAAGGAGATGCTAACGCCTAAATCACAAAGGATTTTGCATTAAAATTTTGATCCAATAGAGCAAGGAATAATAAACCCCTTCTGGATCCTTCAACAATAGGGGTAGTTTCCTTTAATATTGCACTACACTCTTCATTTAGTGCCATTATTTCAAATTCTTTTGCTTCTCTTTTTTGGACAAAATTTGTTTCATGAATCTTGTATAACCGGGCAATCGCTCCAATGCCTCGAAAAATGGAATGTTGATTTTCAATTTTCTGAAAATATTCAGAAAATTTTGAAAATTCTTGTTCTTCCTATGCTTTTGTTGACTTTGTAGATAAGGAAGCTTAGGAACATAATTTGCTAGTTCCGGTTGAGGAACTGATTTCTGTACTTCTACCCATCTGTCTTGATTCTCTTCTTCCACGCCTAGGCTTACTTCTTTTTCTTCACTTGCATCCAACTTTTGATCTTGTAGTTCTTTTCCACTTCTCAATTTTATTGCTTTGCGTTATTTTCCTTCTTCCATTCTTTGTACTTCTCTGTCACTTGGGAGTCTCTCTGGTGGTAAGTTGTTTAGAGCACTTGCCAATTGCCCCACTTGGTTCTCCAAGCATTTGATGGAAGCTTATTGAGTCTGCATTTGTTGTTGCTGAGTTGCATAAACTCCATAAACATTTCATCCATTGACATCTTCTTTTTCAACAGGTGGTTACATCCTGTTTTGTGTTTGGGTTTGAAATCCTAGTGGTGCTTGGGCTTGAACTTGAGCTGGAGGTTTTTGTTCACTAACCTGATTTCCATCCCATCCAAAATTTGGATGGTTTCTTCAACCTAGATTATAGGTGTTGGAGTAAGGATTGTTCTGATTCCTGTTATAATTGCCAATGAAGTTGGCTATCATAGTCTTGACCTTCATGTTTTACATTCTGCATCTATTTGCTTAATGTTGTCATCTATGTTGAGAGGGCTTTGAAAGCATCCATTTGAATTACTATGGGCACACTCTTCCTCAGTGTCCTATCATACATCATCTGATGGTGATTGGAAGCTAGCTTTTCCATTAGCTCATATACTTCATCATAGGTCTTTGTCATGATAGATCGTTCTGCTACAACATAACCTATTAACTTGGTTTGACTCACAAGCTCATTATAGAAGGTTTGGATCTGAACTCATGGTTGAATACCATGATAAGGGCATTTCTTTAACAAATCTTTGAATCTCTCCCATGTGTTACAGAATGATTTATTATCCATTTGGGAAAATGAAGTGATCTCATTTCTGAATTGCCCTATTTAGGACGGTGGAAAACATTTCAACATGAATTTCCATGTCATTTCCCCCAAGTAGTGATTGAGTTAGGTGCCAAAAGAATCAAACCAAAGTCTAACTACTCCACTTAAGGAAAATGGAAACAAACTAAGTCTGATTACATCTTCGGACACTTGGTATTGTTTGTATGAGTCACAAATTTCTATAAAGTTTAGGAGGTGCATATGGGGGTCTTCACTTGGCAGTCCATTGCACAGGCCAACTAATTGCAACATTTGAAACATGATAGGTTTTATTTTGAAGTTGTTAGCCAGAATTTGTGGTCTCACAATATTGAGATTGAATTTTTCCAGCTAAGGCAGAGCTAATTATGCCAATTATCTATTGTAGTTGTCATGTGCTAGGCTCACTTGGTTACCCGTGTTCTAGTTCACAAAGGCTTGCTCCATAGGATTTTGTTCCACCAAGTTTTGATTAGCAAAAGCTTGATCTCGCATGTTCTGATTTCCAAAATTTTGTTGGTCGAAGTTCTGAGCCATGGCTTGCCTTTGTTCTCATCTGATACTAATGTAAGTTCTTTTGATTTTATGATCACATGGAAACAGCCCTTCTGATTGTCTCTCTTGCATACACTACCTGAAAAAATAAACTAAATAAGTATACTAAAAAGTAACTATTAACAAAAATAAAAAAAATCAAATCCTCAGTAATGACACCAAAACCTTGTTGTTTCTTTATCAATACATCGCGCAAGTGCATACATCAAACAAGTAATAAATTGATGAGAAAGAGATTATTCCCATGAGGATTGGATGTTTTATTATTTATTGCTGATAGATAAATTGTAAAACCTACTCAGATGTGAACAAAAAATATATGGTGTGATGGAAATCTATTCTAAAACTAATATATTGAGTGAGGGCATAAAACATGTGTACTATTCTACTATAGAGAATGATGCAAAGGCACATGGACAAAAACCACAACACCAGTTGTTACAAATTCTGTTACTAAAAATGGACCTGGGCTAGATAACTTCACTTAGTTAATAGGTGACACATCTTGTCATGTTAATCAAATTCCATATACTTGTAGTTGATATCTGGGAAACTGAGTTTAGTTGTAATAGGTTCCCGCATCTTATTAGAGCCTATGAGGCTATCATCATTTCACATCCTTGTGCACACAAAACTAGTTTGGTGCATTAAGATGAACTCCCTTATGTAGATATCTATGACTATAATGCATCCCTTAGTTAAAATCATAAACTACTTCATCTATATATATCATCAGCTGACCTATCCTTAGGTCTCGACCAAATTTCTTAATGATACAAAAGTTAACTACTCTTTTAAAACATTAAGCATGGGCATAAAGTAATTAACTAATAAACAGTGCAACAAGATAACAAAACAAGATATATTACGTATCAACCAAGATCCATTATATAACCCAGATCACTAAGTGTTTACCTATGTAAAAATAATAATACATCATGAAGCTTGTTAATGAAAACAACATTATAACATGAGAAGAGGAAAATTATGCAAATCTATAACGATGAGGCCTAGGCGTGAACTTCTCTTTAGTGGTGAAGCTTCCTTGCAACTTAGTGTCCACGACTTCTTCGCAACAACCTTTAACTCCTCCTTCAAATTGGTAGTGTGGAGCTTAAGGGTGAAAGGTGCAGAAATAAAGAGTGTGCTTTCTTCTTCTAATGCCTTCTCTGATCTATCATCTCCTAAGTGACGTATATTGTTGGCTATTCCTTCTTTCAAGTGAGTGAGGGTATTCATAGCCGACTGGAGGTCAAGCTCTCTTGAACGGTGAAGCAACTTCCTGGTGCCTTCTTTTTTCCAATGTGGGGTAGATGTTGACTCCAAAGTGTGATTGTATTCTTGTCCCCTTGTCCCAAGTTTTTTCTTCATGGTCGAGGGAGTTGGTAGATTAGCCCACTAGAATTCGAATGATTAAAATTTGAAGGGCAAAACAAGCCATTGGTGGAAATTTCCTCATAGCTTCCATTCCAGTAAGTCCACACAAGTGGCTCCTTTAATCATTGGTTGTGGTTGAGTTTGTTCCTCACTTGCTCCTCAAGGCATCTACCAAACTGCATGAGATGAGGGGAATTGGTTGAGTAGGTCAATTTGTTCAAAAAGTGGGTAGCAAGGATAGGTCTAATGTGATCTTACTAGTCAAAATCATGTTAAGAAGTCGCAAGTCTAGTCGGGCGTAGGTCTGATCATACTAGGAAGTGTTTTAAATGTAGTCTATCCTAGGTTGGCATTGGAGTAGTTTGACCAAAATCTACAAGTGTAGACGTTCCTTATTCAATATCCTTCAAAACACATTTCTTTCGTGATAATTGGTAGTAGATATGCACATATTCATTATAGCTTGTGATAATTCAATATTTTTAAATTTTAGTAAAAATTAATAGGAAAAATAGTGGTCGGCATGAAAATAAAACCTGAAACTTATCAAAATGTTATGTTAATCTATGAAGCATCATGAGAGTCCAAAAACTATAGATGATGAATTGTGCAGTAGTGTGGGAGGTGTTTCGTCCAAGATTTGTAATTGTTCTATTATTCAATCTTTACATGAGGGGGCAGTGGTTGAGCCAAGGGCCTAGCCAACTAAATGTGTTCATGTCATTGCCAATTCGATTGAAGCATTAGTGGACTAGATTTTCTCATACAAAAGTGATGTTGTTCCAAGCACGAGATCCACGATTTGTACACACAATCAAGATAGATCCTCCATGTATATAAACTTCATGAATCCACTTCACCCATAAACTATTTTTGTTTGACAAGACACACCTAAAGAGTTTGGTTAAGCCAACTTTGTTGACATCAAACATATCTCAGAGACCGACACCTTCTGATAAGGGTTTGCAAATATGTTCCCAACTAACATTATGAAAACCCCTAGTATCAGAGTTGCCTCTCTACAAGAACGATGAGAATTTACTAATGAGCTTTAAAACACACATGGGAAGCTTGAAGGTGGAGGCTCGATAGTGAGACATGTCATTTAAGACAGATATTAAGCGTTGAAGGCAGTTGACATAAGATAGTAAACTTGATTTCCTCTTTTGAATCTTGGCTCTGATTTTTTCAATGAGTGGAACACACATAGAATAAGAGAGCTTTTTCAAACTAAGAGGTAAACCCAAGTAGCGAATAGGAAGCACTATAGTGTGATAGGCAAACAATCCAACTATATTATCTTTGTTGTCACACGCATGACAAAAGAAGATGACACTTTTCTTAGTATTAGATTCTAACATGAGAAAGTTTCAAAATCCTGTATGGTTAACTTAATATGCCAGGCCGACTAAAGAGATTCTTCTGAGAAAATCAAGAGATCATTGTCAAATAAAAAGTGAGATACTTCGGGAGCATTTCTTGTAATGGGAGGGATGATATGACCCTCATACATCTTAATTTCAAGCATGACAGATAGCGCTTCCATGCAAAGAAAAAGAGAAGTAGTGAAAGGGGACAACCTTGTCAAAAACCAGTTTTTCTCTTTAAAACAACAAAATTGCATCCATTTATCAAAACACTAAATAATGGGGTGTTGAGACATTCAGTTATCCGGGAAGTCAAAGTGTTAGTGAACTCTAAGTCACAAAGGACCAAAAGCAGAAATCCCAATGAACTTTTTCAAATACCTTTTTAAATCAACCTTGATACAAAACCTCTTAGGCCCCCAAAGATGGTGAAAATTCATCACCAAGATATTTTCATTTATCAACCTCTTTCAAAAATGCTTACTGATTTAGACTAATCAAAAAGGCAAAGTAAAAGAAAGTCGAGAAGTCATAATTTTAGAGATGCATTTCTTGACAAAACTACAATGGGAAATAGATCTGAAGTACTCAAAAGATTTGTCATATGAAGTTTGTGGAATAAGTGAAAGGAAACAATGATTAAATGTCTGAAGAAGCTTTCCTTTGTTAAAGAAGTGCTTGATGGCTAAAGTAAGATCTTTTCCAATAATATCCAAGAAGAATACAAAAATTCTTTAATAAAATCATTTGGGCCAGGAACTTCGTTAGTTGGAGCATTAAAGATAACAACTTTGATTTCCTCATTGCTAACTTTATGAGTCAACATGGAACCTTGCTCATATGTCAACCGACATAAAAAAGGGATAGATGAGGGGAGGTAGGACAGTTAGATGGTAAAAATATCCTTGAATAACCATCTCGGCTACAATCCCAATGTCTCGACTGATCATAATGCTTACTTCCATGACAGTCAACAAGCTTGTGAATGTAATTTCTTAAAATGCTGAGAGGCGACTGTAGAGTGAAAAAATCAAGAATTTTATCGCCTCTCGCAGCCAATTTACTCTAGATTACTTTCTGTAGAATGTCTTCCTCTTGGAGCAATTTGAGACAGGCCAATCTTTCCTTCTCAAGTAAGGAAGTATTTGTGGGATCTATGGAAAATAGTTGTTGGGCATCATGGAGGAACAAGTGAGTACTACTCAATCTCGCATTAACTCCGCCAAAAACCTTAATATTTCGATTTTTAAGGTTGCCTTAACAGCTTGGAGATTTCTAAAGAGAATAAATTGAGAATTTCCAACAATGTGGGAGGACCATGCATTTTGAACTATAGTCCTGATTGAGTCGTCTCTAAGCCGCATAGTGAAGAAGTAGAATGACTTAGGACCAAAGGGTATAGGGTCTTCTAGCTTGAAGAGAATGAGAGAATGATTGGAGGACCCAAGAAGAAGGCAATTGATATATTCATCGGGAAATTTTAACATCCAAAGATCTTTGCAAAAGCCAGTGTCAAGTTTCCTGTAAACAATAGAGTGATCAATTTGTTTGTTACTCAAAGTAAAATTACAATTGCGTGGAATGTAAATGAGATCCATTGAGAAATTGACTACAATTGCACAACACAAGTGGCCAACCAAGCTGTTTGGATTTGATTTTCATATCAAATATAAAATAAAGAGTTGAAAATCAGCTTACAGATGCACTGTCTAGAAAAGAGAATTGGAACATCATTCAAATTCTCAAGTTCTTATTGATCAGAACTCTCCATAATTGGCAGCTACTTTAGTACTTGTTCCTCAGTGGTTGGATACAGTAAAGGAAGAAGTCCAAAACAACATTGAACTGCAAAAAATTGACAAGAAAAATGTTAATCAGGAATTGAATAATGAGAAGTGGAAAGTAATGGATAGAGTGATATTTTATAAAGGAGCAATATATTTGTCTACTGATTCTGCTCTCATTCATCTTATTACAAATGAATTCCATTTAGGAACACATGAGGGATTTTAAAAACAATGCACGGGATCAAAATAGTTTTCTCCCTACCAAGAATGAGAAGAAATATCAAGGAATTCATCCAGACATGTGAGATTTGTCAACCTCGTAAATCTCTTAATGTGAATCATGCTGGTCTTTTACAACCACTTCCTATACCAGATGAAATTTGGAGTGAGTTGTCAATAGATTTTATTACATGTTTACCTCATTCTCAGGGTAAAACTGTGATTTCAGTTGTTGCTTGTAAATTATTGAAATTTGCACATTTCTTGCCATTACAACATCCATATACAACAGTTTCGGTGGCCAATCTATTTTTTGCAAAAGTCTTTAAGGAGTATGGTTTAACTAAATCAATTGTCTGTGGCAGGGATGTTATCTTTTTAAGTGAGTTTTCGCAGCAATTATTCAAAGTACCAGGAGTATCTTTTAATTTGCCATCAACTTATCATCAAAAAGTGATGGTCAGACTGAGGTAATACAGAGTTGTGGAGATGTATCTAAGATGCTTTACAAGTTCTAGACCAAAAGATTAGCGTAAATAGTTACCATGGGATGTGTACTGTTACAATACCAATTTACATTCTGCAATCAAGATGACACAATATGAAGCTATTTTTGGAAGACCACCATTCAATCTACTGTACATACACGGCAATCTGCCCTTGATCAAGAATTGCAAACTCGAGATCGAATTTTGAGAGCTGAAAAGGAACTTATTTGAAGCTATAAAATAGGATGAAGCAGACAAGCACAAAACTTCGAAATTTTTTGAACTGGAACCAAAGTTTACTTGAGATTGCAGTCATTCAAACAAATTTCTTTGAGTTTAAAGAAACAATCTAAGTGGTTAGCTAGATGTTATGGACCATTTCTTATTACTTAGAAGGTAGAAAATGTGGCTAAAAGATTAGGGCTGTGTTTGGTTGTGTTGTGTAGATTATGGTCATGTTCACATGTACTTCGTGTGTGTTGTGCCTTTGGTGTTACATTAGTCTAGAGTTGTGTCGGACGCATTTGGGCATACCTTTTGGCCTAGTCATGCTCTAGAAGCTTCCTAAACCTCCCCCATCTTTTCCCCTTCATTTCCCCCTTCAAGTTCTGCAGAATAAATTTGCTACGACGAAGCTACCTTCAGGGTTAAGTTTAAATAATTGACCTAAAATCTTAAGTTACTTTTCATAATTTTACCGAGATCTTATTCTCGATTAATGTGTAAGGTATCTCAATTAAATTGCTCTGAATCTTTCAAGCATTTCGATATCTCTTGTTAGATTTAAAGAGTGCGGGTTGAATCCTAGAAATTATTTCATAATGAACCAAGATTTTCGATTCGATATCTCTTTTATTTATAGAATCTCGATGAGTAGCTATGATACGCTCAATGACATGTGAATGTTGTGTGATGTGTGTTTAATTTCTTATTTCTTTGCATGTCATGTCATTGTTGCATCTAGGATTGTCTACATGTCATTGCACTGCATACATCATACTAGGGTTTGAGTAGTGGTCTGCATTTGCTAGATCGTGTGGAATTGAGTTTGTCAAGCTAGGATGTGGAGCTTGCCTCACAGGTCCTGTTAGGACCCCTCTATGCTTGATTTGTTGTTTGGCTCTACGTTGTTTTGTATTACATCGTATGGACATAGTCAGTGGCGTTTTATTGGATCCCACTACCTACTGGGCCATCTTATCGATTTTTTGAATTAATAAAACTTCAAGGTTGAGATCCCTTGATGAGTTTTCAAAAGATGAGATCCAGCTCAAAAGTTGCTCTAGCACTATTTATCAGTCACTTCTCAGGTCTTATACCTATTATTTGATTTTCAGATTTTCTATGCACGCGTGATGGATAGGAGTGTGACACCCACCGAGGGGCCTGGTCAGTACCCACCTATGGTGCTTGGTTTGACGGTTAATATTTATTATAATTATGATTATGATTATGATTATTAGATATAGTACTTGCTAGCAGTGTGTATTCAACATGAGCATGCTCTCCATTGAGTGTATCTAGACCATGCATTTTAGTAGATTAGTTTAGGCCCTATTAGCCACGGACATGTCATCATCGACTAGATTCTAGCTCATGCACTAGCACTAGCACATTACCGTTGAATATTCTAGTTCGTGCATATGTTTAGCTCAGTAATTATGATTAGGCCCTAGTGGCCACTTTACAATATTATGATGATGTGTGATGTAGAGTTTTCTTATTTCATGTTGAAGTTTCTCAGTTAATGATGAGTCATCCAGTTGCTTGATTGGAATCGTTTTTCGTAGTTATTTCTAGACCAGTAATCTTTGATTACATACATGTATGTTTTCTATATAGTTTAGTGTTACAAGTTTGGTTAGAGGAACGCAAGGATTAAGGAACGACTCATGGGGATGGCTGACTTATTTGCTATGGTTGTGTCTTGCTCATGTTGATGTGAGGCTGGTGGTACATTTGATGTGAATAATATATAGTGGCTACTGAGCCAATATGATTATCCATGTGGGCCAGTGAGCCCATGATGAGAATAGTATTAGGCTAGGGAACCACTTTGAATTCATGAGTGAGAGCGTTTAGGCATTTTCAAATGAACTATAGAGTTGCCTCATGTGAAATGATTGAAATGTTTATCACTAATCCATATTTTAGCTGTCTTGCAAACAGTATACTATGGGGCATGCATATCTGATTGTTTTGTGTAGGAATTCTCCAAGCCTTGAAGTTTTGGAACTTAAGGTTTTAAATATCCTTAGTACGCTAAACCATATTATTTGTGTAGGTATACAGAATAAAGAAAAAATATGGTTCAGAGGAGCTTTGTATCATTTTGTGTTCCATGAGAAGGGCCCATGGGAAGACTAGACAAACCAAAAGGCTAAAGAATGAAAAATGTTGACCAAAAGGCTAAAGAATGAAAAGTGTTGTTGTAAATGATCTGTGTTGTGATGTGAACAAGGTGGAACACCTCCTACATGATTCTGTGTGTGGAATGTGAATTTTTGAAATGTTCAACGTGTGACATTATAAATTGTAAATATATACAAGTTTGTGAAAATTTTCCCACTCCCTAGTTATAAGGGAGACTCCGCCAAAATTTTTTAAGGATTTGAAATCTCCTTTATAACTTGAGATTAACATAAGATGTTCTAATTGCATGAATTTAAGTCTCCATATGTGTTTTGGATGTGCATTAGACTTCCTCAAACCTTTTGTCTTTTAACACATCAAATGGTTAGGTCTGCCTTGTAAGCCAGCTTTATATTTTAAATGAGGAAGAGTAGTGGTCCAAGGTTTAATACCTTGGTTAGTGCTGCAAGCCAAATCAGGGTGTTACATTATCTCTATTTGCTGTAGAACAAACATTGCGCTCTGTATTAGCCTTTACTGGAGTTTTGCATCCTTTTCTATAGAAAATTTTGGGATACAAAGTGAAGGAACATCGTCCTCAAGGAAAGATACATTTGAATTCTTTAGTAGCAGAAGAGAGTACTTGGAAATTCATGGATGAAGTCAAGCTCAACTTTCCGGATTTGTTATTGTCCGGTCTTGAGTGTCCCTAGAGAACAGGGAACATTTTAAGGGGAAGTTATGATGCAATCGTTACTGAGAAGACAGTTATGGATAGCAAAATAATGATGGAATAGTTGGTTAGTTAGTTACTTGCCGCACAATTTTGAATTTCATTTTTTGTACGAAAACACCAAAAAACAGATTTTTTTATTCTTTGAATTTTGAATTTCAGTCACATGTAAAAAAGGGGTATAAAAGGGGAAGTACAATGTGAGAAAACTTTCAATTAATGATATCTACTTTTTCCCCAATTCTCTTCTCTCTTAAACTCAGCTCTCTATCAACCTTCTTCTTCTCATCTTGTCTTCGTCTTGCATTCTCTCAATTTTCATCTCTTTCGTTTCCAATTCTCATAGCTCTTGCAAATTGGATTCAATCTCTTTACAATCCATATAATTCTGGATTATTCAAAGTAGCAAACTCATTCCTTCCTTCTTGGAAGCAGAGATCATTCTCACCTGCTCCAAAAGGTCTTAATTATATATATATATATATATATATATATATTAGGCAAGATATTGTGTCATTCGTGACTTATATTATAAATAAAATTTAATTTTATACATAAATTTTTATTAAATAATGATTTAGACAATAATAATTTAATATTTTAGATATAGACTCTGATTGATGATAAATATAGATCCTAATTAGAAGTTAAAATATAATAATTTGTTTTGTTTTATTGTATTTTTTCAAAGCAAGTAGATTGAATATTGTTAGCAAGAAGTTAAGCATTGATGTTAGTTGGATCAAATTTGTAACCCTTCCCAATGGACGATATTTTTTTATTTTTTATATAAAGTTAAAAATTAAGGCTAACCAAGTTCAAACTCGTGATCGAAGTTATTTTTCATTTTCATCGTATTTTTTGCTCTCAATGCATTTTAGCCCACCTTGAAATAATTTTATGAGCCCTTAATACTTAGTTAATTTTGAATTTCTATTATTATTATTGACTATTATAAAAAAGTTGGATTATAATTCTACATAAATTAGGATTTTAAAAGCATTAATAAGTTTTAATATGTTTATAATTATGCTATAAAATTAAAGTTTGTTTCTTAATATATACACTCAATTTTAACTTTACAGATTTTATATATTTTTTTATTTACATATTTTTATTTATTATTAAAAGTTAGTATAATTTTATATGAATTAAAAATGTTTTAAAAAATAAATTCTATTTAGTTATTAAATTTTTTTACTTATTAAAATTAAAATTACTTTTAATATGTGTATACAACTATATTTTTTGGAAAAATTAATTAAATATTTATTATTTTTATTTTAAATAATATAATAATAATTTTATATATTCTTAGTACATATTATTAATAAATTTCTAATATTCCCCGCTCATCGTGTGGGCCTTTGGCTAGTTTATCTTTAATTAGGGTCTCGTTAATTTAGGCATATTTAACTATTTATTTAAATAATGTACTTTAGTATACTAAATAATAATTAAGTAATAAGTCTATCTATCTATCTATCAATTAGTAATTAATTATTAACCTATCTATCTATCTATTTATGCAATAATATAAAGAAAAGTGGTTTTCTTCCATTTGGCGAGGCCACTATTTTTAGAGATATATCTTAAATTTATAAAATTTTAGAGGGAATGTAATTTGACCATTAAATTAGTATAACAGCTGATAATAGTTCTATAAGATTTCTATTCTTACTCTAACTATGAAATACATTTTTTTATAATGACTGTTAGATTATTATAACGGCTGAGATTAGAATTATAAGATTTTTTATTTAATTATAATTATAAATTATAAACTATAAGCAACAACCACTTTTACATTGTTTCCTAAAAGAGATTCTAATGTTCCAATTTTGACAAATTTAAACATTTTTCATTATGCCTTAAGTTCTTCTAATTAACCAACTAATGACTCTTCCTTCATAATGGACAACTTACGAACTTTCCTCCTTTAAATTAAGTTTTCTTTATTTTCTCACACTTTCTTCTCATTTAACTTGCCACTCCAATCGCTATCATAACAACTGATATTAGATATATAAGAGTTCTAATTTAATTATAACTTTGGATGACGTCTCTTATTTTAACAACTATATAGCAACATTAAGATTTCATGAAGTATTATTTTAATTATATAAACTTTTTTAAAAAATTCAAGATGTTTCTCCAATAATCTTATATACTTTTCTATTTTTTTATTAAAATATAATTTATTTGATTTTTATTTGATTTAATCTTTGGATTGGGTCCTTACATATACATTCCTGAATTTTTGCAAAAAAAATTTATCCATCACTATCAAATATGTTGTAATGAAAAAATATATTGTAATAAAATTTTCTTAAAGCATATTTGGTAAAAATAAATTTGTTCGGTAAAATTTTCATGAAAATATGTTTGGTAAAAAACGAAATTACTAATTAACGAAAATTAAATATTTTTTGCCTTGAGTTATCATAATTCTTTCAAATTAAGTAAATATTTGCATGAATTTGTATTATCCCTCTCACGTGGCTAAATTAGGAGCTTTGGATAAAAGTTCATGCGGTTCCGAGATTATGGGAAGGGGAAATGCGAGGGACGGTTGAAGTGATTCATGACCACAAGCCAGTAATTGTAGAACAAAGAGGGCTATCAAACTCTATAAATCCTCCAGGCCATGAAATTTGAAGGGGCAGGGGAATTTTTTGTTGTAATGATCGCTGATTGTTGTGAAAAAGAGGACGGGCACCTTCACATCGAGGCTCCATATTTGCTGAAAGTCGGAGACCCTTTTTGCCGTCCCACTGTCGTATCCTTGCTACCTTGTCAGATCCGCTCCACCTCTTGCCCTATTGCCGCCAGAGCACTCCCAAGAAGCACTCTTGTTGGAGCCGGAGCCCTGTCGATGATCTACTGCTGTGCTGCACCGCGAGGAAAGGAGGGGGTTGCTGATCACCTTCACCGTGGAGTCTTGCTTGGCAGATGTGAAGCGACGGCCGTCATCCAGAGCAAAAGATCATTGGAGGAGAAGAGTCCTGTTGCTGTTTTGAAGTGTTGCTGTAAAGAGAAGGAAGGACCTTCAGTGCCCAGATCGTCATGCCCCAGCTTTGCTGATGTCTGCCACGAAGTGTTGCTGTTGGCTGAGGGCAGACGTGGAGGCTCGCCGAGAAGGTCAGAGCCCGGCCTGAATCATTACCCAGTTGGGCCGCTCTCGCCACCCTTCTCCGGACCAGCCGAGACTCAGCTACTGAAGCGTCGTCAGTGCAGAGGCAGGCATTGAAGCAGGAGGGAGGACATTCGCCCCCGCTGCTTGTTGCCGTTCGAACGAGGGTGCAACGCCGTTGTAGCATTCCACTTGTCTTTCCGTTTACCGATGACATGCTGCTGCTGACCACCGGGTTTAGACCAACCCGGATTTGGGTCGTTTTAGTCCGGCAATGTTCAACTCTGAATTTATCTTCTTACTTTCCCGTGCTAAAATTTGCGTAAAATTCGGTACCACACCGTTTTCCCACGAGCCAAGAGCAATGGTGAAGTTTATTTCATCACTGGAGTATTACAATATAAGCTTTGAAGCTTCTTCAAGGGGGCGAACTATGTACTAAGTTAAAGAATTAAAATGGTCAAGATCTATTCAGTTTTGTAATTTATTAAGGAAGAGAAAATTAGTAAATTATGAATACTAATCTCATTGTAGACTAACGAAAAGATGTGAGTTAAACCCTGAGAAACCACATAAAAAATCTTATATATTATTCTTTGTGGTACTTTATTTTTATTTTACTCGTACGGTTTCTTTGCACGGTAGCCTTGATCCCACCAAACCCTCAAACCCAACTCGACACAAAGCTAAGCGTGAATGTGGGAGCAGAAATTCCACACCCAAACATATTTGCCGACTCCACTGGGGACCATCGATAAGTAGCAGTGTTATTTGAAGAGATAGTGCATACAAAAAGAAATTGGCTCCTGAGAGAAGGGATTTTCCACTGCAAAGGGCACTAATGAAGGAGAACCTTCCAATGCACTCGTAACAAATCGACTTGAACGACAAGTACAATCCACCACAAATATGGGCGAGCCAGCCGCACTACAGAAGTGAAAACTCGAACTCGAACGAGCAACTTCGAGAATAGATTAGACAACTTGAATCGGCACTGAACGATGCACTTGCTTTAAATGGCGACCCCCCATTGCAATGGGAAGCAAATCAAGGAGAAAAGATGCCAACCCAACAAACCAGCAAAGTCCAGATGAGATGGACCAACCAGCCAGCCAACCGATAACAAACAGTCTTATGGTGTCATAGGAGAGGCCTTTGGCAACCACCCCAACAAGGGTAGATTTGTCTAACACCCCTTTTATAGATAACATGTTTTCTAATGTCCTAGGATCCACGTCACCAGCATACCCATTGATGACTTCACCATTCGAGCCAAGTTGGACACAATATTACGAGGAATCTAAAATATCTACTTCGCTGCCGGAATAGATATGGGCGTAATACCACCAAGTGTCGCAATCAAGTCAGAGTGAGCCTTGTTCGCTTCCTCACTCTGCATGGTTTCCGCAACCACCATATTACTAGCCACCATACCCATATCAGTGGTATGACCCTGCATGCTCCCAACCACCACCTTCCATGGTGTTTCCAGGGTCAATCACCACCATGGTGCCCATCCCAATAGTACCACCAACAATGCCAATAAGTCAAATACTAGCTCATGTTATAATTTTGTTGGCAAGCTAGCCATAAGCCCAATGACCAACCATGCCAGTAGCGACAAGGACAGACTTTTGCTATGAAGAGTTGAAAGCAGAAATGGATGCACAAGTTGCACTTATGACTGCTTTGATTAGAAAGAAAGATAGACTCCACTCGAAGCAACAAAGCATCCCCGCCCATGGGTGATGAAGTCTACATAGAAGTTTTACTTGAGAAGTACAAGTGTCTAGCCTTCACGAGGGCTCAACAACTGGGATGGAGACAACAACCCTGGAGATCACATCACAATCTTTGAGATTGCAACAATTTCCAACATCTCTTGGTGGCAATGCATTAAGATGGTTCAACAATTGCTGCCCGGATTGATCAGTTCATGAGAGAAGTTCATTGAACAATTCACATAACAGTTTCAGTCAATGGAGATCCGAGTCAAGATAGAGCACTTACAACAACGTCGAAGGCAGTCGGTTGAGCAATTAATTGCATATGTAAAGAGGTTTAGAAGTTTGTCGCCCAAGATGAAGGAGACTCCTAACATCAAAGAGCTTATGAAGATTTGTGCAATGAATGCTTAATCAATCAATACTGAACCGGCTGCTTGGTTCCTAAGTGGTACACAATGCAACACTTTCGAACAACTCTTTGAAAAGGTGGTGATCTTTGAGGTGCTTGTGAGGGTTTTGGCTTCATTAAAGAATGCGAAGGCATCAACCAATGTTGTCACTGAACTCAGCGAGCAAGGTTGGAAAAACAACTAGAAAAGCGAAGAAACAATAATGAAAGGCAAAAGACTAGGCCTCACGATGGCGTGAATGGAGGAATATAGAGGATTATACTTTCAATGTTGGTGATACCATAAGGTAGTTCGATGTTTCGGTTTAGCAAGGAAAGATCATACCATGGACACCGAAAAACCCACCAAAGCTAGAAGATGAGAAGGAAGAAAAATTCTCTCGATACCATCAAATGGTTGGTCATCTGATGGTGAAGTGTCGGGACATAATGAAGAAAATCCAAGAATTACTCAACAGAGATAAAATCAAATAAAAAGTTGCCATAATACAAAAGGCATCGGAAGCCAATGTAATGGCAGTGAGTTATTCAATTTCATTATTGAAGATCCAAGACAAAGAAGAAACAGAATAAAGCAAGGGCAAGGAGCCCGCGGAAGAGGAGATAGAAAAAGAAATGCAACTTAAAAGAAATTAAATGTTAGAATATATAAACAAGAAAAAGGAAGCTCTATGG
The DNA here is from genome assembly GCA_033002965.1 of Piper betle. NCBI lineage: Eukaryota > Viridiplantae > Streptophyta > Magnoliopsida > Piperales > Piperaceae > Piper > Piper betle. The sequence goes on along the minus strand of JAURVB010014573.1, from coordinate 83,442 downwards.
CCTCAAACTTGACTTTACAAGCCAACCAACACTCACACTTGCAACAATCACACTATTCCACACCCAAAGTATAACACGACCGCTAGTGAAACCACACAATACAAGATCACACCTGATCTTGTTCACAAATAATTTCTCACAAGATCAATAAATCTTTCACAATCACTCAAGAGATTACAAGATATACACCAAGTATCACTCAATCTCTTGAAACGTAGAGTTGATAATTGATGAAGCTTATCCAAAGTTTTCTCCCACTACAGCTTACAACCTTAACTGAACTTTTACCACTTAGAACACTTCAACCAATCTTGAATTTTCGTCTCTAATCAAAGGTTCTCTAACCAAAAGCTCTCACTTAGCTATCACCAAGCTTCCACCTTATATAGAGAATGCCTTCCGATTCAAATTCAAACAAAGGCTCCCCTCATTTAAGAACATTCTTCAAACTCCAATAAAAACTTCAATGAAAGTGGTTGAGACACCTTAACCAACTAAAAACTCCTTTCGCAAAGTCCCAAGGCTTTGCATTGATCTTCATAAACGGTCAAATATGACCAAGACCGAGCTCGAGATCAATCAAATATTTCAATTCTCAATTCAATCCGAATCCAAATTGACAATATTAAATCAACTAAATTCATGTTAATTCTTTTTGGCTCTAGTTTTTCTAAAATTATCATAGAGTAAACTTCATGATCATAACATGAAATTATATTGCACATAAATATATAGGAAAAGCCTCAACAACAAACTAACTAAGCAAGCTTGCAAATAAATTTTGGCTCACAATAAATAACACCTTATATCTAACTCTACATAAACTCTCTAATGACATATGATCGAGCTAGAGATGCACCCCACTCTATCTCAAAATGCCAACAGTTCATTGTGCTACTTTTGAGAACAAGATGATGGACCCCTATCAAAATTTAGTTGGTCGAGTAATGTGGGGGCACTTACGGTAGTTATAGTGCTGCTACCATGATGACTACCATGGGTAGTAGGTTGCCCGAACATAAGATTAAGTAGTATTTGTGGCTATACATGAAATATAAGAAATTAATCAAGTATGCATTTGGTTGCTTGTATTATATTTGACTTAGTTTATATTGAGTCTCTAAAGATCGGGCGTATAAGTTTGGAGACATGATGGCTTAGAGGGTAGTTAAAATGTGCATAATATAATTGAAAATTATTATGTTGCTTTGGCCTCATTATGTGGTTGTTATTTTATTATAACTATTTAGCATATATGAGAAATTTTTATATATGATTTACGTATATCCCTTTATTTTCAATAATTATCTATTTTAATTTATTTTAAGTTAATCAATTTTGTTAGATTAGTCTCACATCAATTCTAGGGAAGATAAGTAACTTATATATTGGATAATATAAAAACCTTATTTCCTAGACTAGCTTTTGGATTAAAAGAGACCCGTTATACTTGTTTCAAGTATCTTTTTAGGGGTCCAAAAGGCCCAACAGTAGCATCAGAACTAGGTGGGCTTTAGTATTAGCCCAATTTACCTCATGGTAAGTCAGCTGGTCAAAATTATATCAGCTACTACATGGGTGACGTGAAGATGATTTTAGTGGCTTGATGAATAAGGGGCCTTATATTAACATTAGATTAGCCTGAATTGCAATTTCTTATAGCTTCACTGAAACATGCGGATCCAGCATGTGTGAGGTAGAGATGATTCGAATGGTTTGATGTGTGAGGGGGAGAATTATTGGGTTAGTCTCACATAAGTTTTGGTGAAGATCAGTGTCTTATATATAGGCTTATGGAAAAACTTCATTCCCTAAACTAATTTTTAGATTAAGAGAGGTGCGTGAGGCTTGTTTCAAGTCCCTTTTGGGGCCCAATAAATTTTACTCAAGCATTTGTATTAAGATGAAACTTAATTATACAATAATTTAAGTTTATTTTTTAACACAAACTGAATGTTCAATGGGTTGTCACCCCTAAATATTCCCTAGCAAAAAATATATACCCTCCCTTCCACATTCATATTCCTTCCCTGTCCAAACACAAACTGAATGTTCAATGGGTTGTCACCCCTAAATATTCCCTAGCAAAAAATATACACCCTCCCTTCCACATTCATATTCCTTCCTGTCCAAACATACATATATATACACCCTCACCACCTCATCCCCTCCCTCCATTTACCTTATCCAAAGAAAACTTAATTGTGAAGGATAATAATCTCAATGTGGCCATGTGTAATGACCCACCCTTTTTCATATTAACAAGAATCCAAGGGCTAGATCATTACTTAAATAGTAATTAAATAATAGGAGTGTACCATGAGTAGAAAGCAGAATAAAATATAAATGTGTCGATCATTATCAATATCCACAATATATACTAATAATAAGTTGATAATTAGAAATAATATATCCAATTCCAATATACCAAATTAGCAAAGATGTCCAATACTATAGGCAGTCTTTTCTACCAACTAATAATGCAAATAATAAAAAAACTCTTAAGTGCTGATTTCTTCATCTTGTCACTTACCCTGAGCCTCCACTACCTGCGAACAATATAAGTTGTTCGCTTAGTACCAACATAAGTGTTGAGTCTTCTACTCATATATATAAGTAAACAATAATAAGAAAATATGATTAATTTCAAGTTAATCTCGATATAGAGTGTTCGTCATCAAATATCAATAGTATAACAATAACATAACTGTATGCAATCACCATCAATGAAAATAAGTAACCATTTAGCTCATCATCAACTTATGTATTTGGTACTCATTTATGGATTTGAATTCTTACACATCCTTAGCCTTTAGTGTTGATTATTTATGTACACCCAGGTCAATTTCTAGACATTTGCTCTTATATATCCTCAACTATTTATGCTAAATTACTGACATCACAATATAGTCTAATCTTTTTATTCTAGTTCCTCCATACCCACAGTCCATTCACAAAAAAACATAGAAAAACCTTTATTCATTCAACTACATTATAAACACACACAGAGATATATTCTTACACATCTCCTTAGCCTTTAGTGTTGATTATTTATGTACACCCAGGTCAATTTCTAGCATTTTCTCTTATATATCCTCAACTATTTATGCTAAATTACTGACATCATCAATATAGTCTAATTTTTTTTATTTGAGGTCCTCCTATACCCAAGCAGGTCCATTCACAAAAAACATAGAAAACCTTTAGTCATTCGATTGCGTTATAAACACACACACGCGCGCACACACGCACACACACACACACACACACACATATATATATATATATATATATATATATATGGGGAAATAGGCACTGCCTGCTCTTTTGCAGCGCAGGGCTGATGTCTGATTGATGGCTGCTTGATGAAATCCAGCGGCCATCAATCATTTACCATATTCCCCCACCCCCTCGGATTTTCCCTACCCATGCCATCAATTTCTAGACATTTGCTCTTATATATCCTCAACTATTTATGCTAAATTACCGACATCAAACTAACATAGTCTAATTTTTTTATTCGAGGTCCTCCACACCCACAGTCCATTCACAAAAAAGCATAGAAAAACCTTTATTCATTCAACTACATTATAAACACACACAGAGATATATTCTTACACATCCTTAGCCTTTAGTGTTGATTATTTATGTACACCCAGGTCAATTTCTAGGCATTTTCCTCTATATAATATCCTCAACTATTTATGCTAAATTACTGACATCACAATATAGTCTAATTTTTTTATTTGAGGTCCTCCATACCCACAGTCCATTCACAAAAACATAGAAAAACCTTTATTCATTCAATTACATTATACACACACACACACACACACACACACACACACACACACACACATATATATATATATATGGGGGGAAGATTGTGGTGCACTGCCTGCCTTTTGCAGCGCAGGCAACGCACCTGATTGATGGCTGCTTGATGAAATCCAGCGGCCATCAATCATTTACCATATTCCCCCACCCCTCGGATTTTCCCTACCCATGCCACATTCCACCCCCCCCCCCTCTATTTTCATGGGTGTCCCCATCTCCGACGTCCGTCCACTGCTCCCCCCTCCCTCCCCGGTTCCTTCCCCCTCCCCACGCCACCGCCTCAGTCACGCATTTTACGCCCCATCCTCACCAATCCCAACTCCCACACCCTGGTTCATGCGTTCGCCACCGCCATAGGTCCCCCTATGTTGGCCACTTCCTCTATTTCCCGACCGTCGGCGGTGGCATTTTGTTGAGGGAAGGAATGTAGTCGGTGGCGAGGCAGCAATAGCACTGGCCAGCGAGTGGCTGGCGGTGAGGTTGTTGGTGGTGGCACGACAAAATAGAGGGGGAGGAAGAGGGCGATGCATATGTGTTTCTCTCGAGTTTTTTCCACGCCGCTCTTTGCCTCCTAGACTCCTTCATCTGACTGCCCCATCAAATTTGTACCCTCCCTGTTCTCCCTGCTACTCCCAGGCCAGAGAAATGGCCTTCCCTAAAGAGACAAAAAAAAAATCCAAAGCCACGCCACATGAGCATCATGGTCCCACGAGAGGAGAAAAGAAAACAGACAAACAGCTTCAAATCTGGAATATGGTTGTACGTGATTATCAAGTAATTGTTGAGATGGGAATTGCAATTGGATTTTTTCCCCTACTTGAAATCCCGAAATAAAATTTTTAATTGAAGAATGCACGCTGTTGGATGCGTACCCTATTTTTCTATTTGGTTACATCCTACATCCACTGATGAAGAATATTGAATTTTGATTATTACAATCTTGTGGTCTCCTTAAAACGTCGGTCCATATGAAAATGGAGACGATTGGAAGCTTTTGCCTACAAATGCTTTGCCAGATGCCACTTTTTCCACTCCTCTCCTTTCCCGAAATAGGCTTTGGCAATGATGTCTATTCGCAAACTAAAAAGACAGAAGTCATTTGTGTGGATTATTAGCCCTTTATTGGTTACGCACATTAGGATTCTAAATGATGACTTTCCTTCCTTGATAGGGAGGTGAAAACAATAAGCTTGGGCCACGTTTTCTTTTCATAAAAGTATTTCATCCATGTGGACCACATTGTGGGAATCATTAATTGCTTCACAGTTGCTTACAATAAACGAGCAAGTAAGTCAATCTCAATTTGCATTCATACTTAGCTTGAATAATTCAAAATTCATCGAACGAGTTTTAAACATATATGTTCAAATTCGGCTTGAATATCTTTTATGCATTCGAGTTTGACTCAAGCTCAAATACACTTCTAATGTTTAATTTTTACGAGCTCAAACCCGACTCGTTTGTAAGCTCAAAATCAGCTCGATTAAATGTTAAAAGTATTTGACTTAAAATATAATCAATATAACTTGAACCCACAACCTCAAGCCTTAACTACAATACTTACCATTTCAATTATCTCACTTCTTTCTTATTTTATTGTATATAAATAAATATAACTAGTTACAATCAAACTTATTAATGTGTATATATATATATATATATATATATATATATATATATAAAGACTATATTATTATATTATTTTATCAAATAGAGTTCAAGTCAAGCTATGAGTCAATTTCGAGTTGAGTCGAATTGAACACTACCTTACTCAAACTCGACTCAAAGGATTCAAGTTCGAGTCGAGTTCGAGCTTGAGCATTTAAATATTTAGTTTCGAGTTGAGTCGAACCGAGCCGAACGCCAAATGCTTACGAGCTGGCTAAGCTCAATTAGTAACCCTACTTGCACTGGTCTATTTTTATTTTTACTAATGCTATTATCTTGGCATATACCTATCAGGTGGCGGCACCTAAACTAGCTGGAAAGCTATTAGTTTTGGAAATTATATATGTGTAGTTATGAGCGCTAATAATACTAAATGATTTTGTAGGACATTTATCAAGTGAAAATATCTGTCTGTGTTGTGCATGGATATTCTAAAGAAAAAAAAACAATTTCTTTAAAAATTACAACTAAGAAGTGCATCCTTCTCTAAAAAGGCACGCCTCATAAAAATATAGATACTCTCATTTAAGAGTACCAAGAAAATAAAAGATTACTAAATCAGGGAAAGAAACTCATGTCTTGGCCTATTATAGTTAAGTATTAACCAGTATATTAGAGATAATTTTAAATACCCTACCTAGTTCACCACACAAACACAAACACACACACACACATATATATAAAGAAACAACAATAAAAATATAACTAAGTAGTTTTAAGCTCAACTTTTGATGGGAAAATTTGTATTAAACTGACAAGAAAGTTGTGAACAGGACATCTCGGCCTGAGCTACTTGTCCTATAGTGCAGCAACCTTGCAAGCAGAAAGCACTCCCACCAGCCAGCAAGGATCGTTAGATAACCTAATATTAACCACCTATTTCATGCCTTCTTGTCTTGTTTTGTTTATATAAGTATTTTATATTTTTGAAAACATATATTGTTGAATTGTCTTAGGTATTTTGTAAAAAAAAATTAAAATATCATTGAAACTTGAAAAAATGTTTTATTATTTAGATAGCTTATATAAATATGTTGATAGATCATTTTTGTTAATTTTAATCTCTAAAAGTGTATGTATTTTTCCCAAACAAGTTATTTTCAACCTTATGATCGAGTTGGTTTTGAGCTCTTCAAAATTTAACAGTTTAAACATATTCAAAATGTTCGAATTGATTTCAGCATATATGCTAAAAATTTGATCAATTTCTGAGTCAAATTTAAACAAATTTCGAGCTATTCAAGTTGAGTTTGAGCACAACTCGGCTCTTTCATTTAGCAACCCTAAATTTATAAGCGTAATTTCTTCATAAACCAGCCGTCGTTATTCTAGTTACAAAAATTGCAACCGACTTGTGACTGATATTTCCTGTCATAAATTTAAATATAATTATAAACGCACAGTTTATTCATAACTTAGCAATCATAATTTCTAGTTACAAAAATTGTGGCCAGTTTGCAATCGACTTGTCTGATCGTAAATTTAAATATAATTATAAACATGCAGTTTCTTCATAACCTAGCAATAGCATAGCAAATGTTGTTTTCGGTTACAAAATTTGTGGTCACTAATTGCTCACAAAATGGTTACTGAATTTTGTTTAAATGTTGCGACTCCATTTGTAGTCACAATACAGTCACAAAGTTATTCTATTTCAACACGGTCACATGTCCATTACTAATTTATGACTGAAAATAGCCATCACAAATGTGCGATCATTGATGAACGAATTTCTACTGTTGGACATTGGCTTAGGATAGATGCCCAAAGTTTTATTGTACCCCTCGGTTTAACCAATCCTAAATTATTTACAGTTAAGCCTAGTCCCCACAATTACTTAGACTTAATGCCTTGCCCACGTGGGCGCTAGCATACCAGTGCACATGCGTGGCGAACAGCATCTGTGGTTGATGAGGACCGCGTGGCGGTGAGGCCTCAAGGCCTCCAAAGAGTGACTGTAGTCATGGGCAGGGCGGTGAGGCCAAGGCGGCAATGACAACGCGGTGTCTGCCGCAAGGCATTGTCTATGACAAAGCGGCAATTGCGGTGAGTCGAGGTGGTGTGGCAGTGCTAGCCACGGCGAGGACACAAAAGGTTGTGTGGCCCAGTGTTGGAAACACTCAACATCAGGCCGTGCGTGCCAACACATAGCCATTAAATGCTACAGTATTCACGAGGCAAGGAATGGTGTGTGACCAAATTATGGTGCCAAAATTGGCGCCATTTTTTAAATTTTATTTTATTCTTTGGCATAATGGTGGCAAACTAATTTTGACACCACAATTTCGGTGACAATTTGGTGACAAATTTTCAAAAAATGCACCACTAATTTTTTTGTGGCATAATATTGGCGGCTTGTATTGTTGACATTGAAATTTTGGTATCAAAACAGTGGCAAACTAACTTTGACACCGAAATTTTGAAGATTGTTCAGTGACAAATTTTAAAAAATGAACCACCGATTTTTAGGAAGCTAAATTTTGGTAGCTTGTATTTTTGACACCGAATTTTTGGTGTCAAAATAGTGGCAAAATAATTTTAATACCAAAATTTTGGTAATAATTGGGTGAAAATTTTTAAAAAATGCACCACTTACTTTTCAGTGGGTAAATTTTGGTTGCTTATATTTTTGACATGGTCATTTTTGTTGCAATTCGGTGGCAAATAATTTATCAACCAAAGATTGGTAACAAAATGGAGACAGATTTCTATATTGATTCTAATTGGTGACTAATTTTTTATTATCATTTTTCAATGACAAATTTGTTAGTGACATAATGTCATTTTTCCTGTAGTGTATTATTTATTAATAAAAGTGGAACACAATATTGACTTTAGATTAAAAGTAGTCAATCAAAATATGAGAAATATCTAAAAAATACAATAAAAAATACCTCTTGTAGAAGGTTGTAGGCTTGAATGTTGCTAACATCAATTTTTTTAAAAAATCAATAAAAATAATTTTCCCTCGTAGAAGGTCACGTGCATAGTTGTAAAAATCAGAATCAGGATCTGAATCGATTTTCGAATGAGTCATTAAATCGGATCAAATTAGTTTGAATTGGTTCAGTTGAATCGGTCATACATAAAAATTTCAACTTAATCAAAATTGGTAGGTTATTAATTATAGAATATATCATTCTGATGTCATTTTTATGTTATGATGTGTATTATATTTTATGATATTTTTTTTCATATTTTTTGTATTTTTTTAAATTATTTGGAATTAGTTATTATTTTTTACTTGAGTCGGAGTCGAGTTAACTTTTAATTATGAGAATGCCACCACTGTTTCTTCCTCCCTCCCCCCATTCTCTCTCCCCACGCTGCCCCGCCCACTACCGCCCACAAACCTGTTCCCCGCTGCTTGCACGCGCCGGTCTCCCACCCTCTCTTCTCACGCCAGTCACCACCCCTGCCGCCCTTGACTCTCCTCCCCCAGCCCCGTCCCCGTTGTCCGCCGAGCCCATCTCCCCCACACCCTGGTCTACCCCCCTCGGTGCCTGTCACGCTCCTGTCTCCACCCCAGCCCTGGTCTTTCCCGCCCCTCGCCCCCCCAAATCGATTCTTCGGGCATTTTGACGTGGTTTTGCATTGAACCGAGTTAAATCGGCCGATTCCGAAGTGAAATCAGCCGATTTTTGTAACTCAGGTCATAGTTTCAAACCCGGCTAACCTTAACTTTTAACTTCCTACTAATAAAAGTCTATCTAATTATCTTAAAAATATATAAAATTAAAGCAAATAATTATACTTCATCTATTCATTCAAATAAGATATATTTTAAAAGTCATTCTTAGTTTAATCTAAAATATTAAATTATTATAGTTTATCTCATTATTTAATTATAGTTTATATATAATATTAAAATTTATCCGATATAAATCGTATATATCACTATATCTTGCCAATTAATTTATTATATATGTCAACCGTGTTCTAAATTACCCCAGAAAAACACTTATTATTCCCGTTTCATTTTTTTTTTGAAGACTTTGTTGTCATTGTTTCAGATATCCTTGAAAAGAAAAATTATGCGTGCGTTGGCATACATAATCCACCGGCGCATGCCACATGACAACCGGAGATGGCCCCATGGACCATCCTTCTCGGCACATTGCTTTGGTAGTTGCGGTCTTCAAATCTCGTTTGGTGGTTGCGATCTTCAAATCTCTTCCAATTCTCAAGTCAGAAACCTCCTGTAACATGCCAACCGGCCCAATAGGCCAAAAATATCCACCTAATTTCCAGAAAGCTTAACTCGACTCATGGTGCATGACAAGTACGGCATCACATGAATTAAGAACGGTGAACTCAACAGATCCACAATGCACCCACCCCTTAGCATCCACGCATATATATCTACACAATCAAGGCACTCTCATTCTCAATGCTCATTTCCACAATCTTTTATAAGCAAAAGCATGAAGCAAGCTCAATGGGTCGACCCAGCTCTGTTCTCTGCATTTGTGAGCATCATCTTCTTCTTCCTTGGCATGTTCTTGGGAAGGATTTCTTTGGGAGCTGGGAAGGGTGCAGCACCTAGAAACCACAGTTCTACCGAGTGGCCAGACGGCCCTCCAAAGCTGCCCATCATCGGCAACCTGCACCAGCTCAACAAAGGCGGGGAGCTGGTCCACCACAAGCTCGCCAAGCTCACCCAGTCCCACGACCGCGCCATGACCATCTGGGTCGGCACCTGGGGCCCCATGATCGCCGTCAGCGACGCCGACCTTGCATGGGAGGTCCTCGTCACCAAGTCGCCGGACTTCGCAGGCCGGGTGCTCTCCAAGCTCTCGCACTTGTTCAACGCCGACCACAACACCGTCGTCGCCTACGACGCTGGGCCACAATGCCAGTCACTCCGGCGAGGGCTGCATCACGGGCCTCTCGGCCCCGCCCTTGTTTCGGCGCAGGCACGTTTTCACGAAGAAGACATGAAGCTCCTGGTGAGCGACATGATGAGAGCAGGAAAGAAAGGTGGTAACAATGGAGTGGTTGAACCCCTGGCCAATGTCCGGCGAGCCGCTCTTCGTTTTCTGTCTCGTCTCTGCTTTGGGGAGGCCTTAAACGACGAAGTCAATTTTTATACGAGAAATTTAGTGGCACAAAAAAATTTTATAATTAAAAATTTTAGATAGTTTTATCATAATCTTTATTTTGTTTACGATTATAAAAAGTAGTAGAGCCACTAAATTTATAGTAGACAGGGAATGGGGAGAGGGTAAGCATTAGAAAAAAGTAAATAAGGCTGAACTTTTTTAAAAAATATTTTGTGAAGGTTTGTAGAAATAGCCTCGCCTATTTCATACTTTGACAATGTTTTGTCAAACACTATTTTATTTGTTATAGTTATTATTTTATGTTCTAGTAGTAAATGTGCAAAAAACAACACAACCAAACTCACTGTAATATATCACCCTTTTTTTGTCATATCTTTCTATTTTTGGCCCTATCTTAAGGTATTCAAGTAAGTAGAGGTCAATGTTTTTTTATTGAGGTAACTACTATTAGATCTTTCGCATAATAATTTAGTTTAATATTTAGAAAATGTATTAGGTATTGGGTAATAGTCGAGTGATTACAACCATTATGAGCTGAGGGAGTCAAGTTTTGCTTTAGCTCAATGTCTGCTACTTTGACTTTAAGTACATTCACAAAAATATATTAATATTTAAGTAGATTCAAAATTAAATTGAGTTTATAAATATTTTAAATATAATTTATACTCATTTTATTTTTAAAAATTAAAATATCTCATTTTGGACTTTAATCAAGTCATTCATGAAAACTTTATATCCTTATTTGAAATTTTTAACTTCTCTTATTTTTTATTGTTTTAATTTAAACAAATCCTTAAAAAATAAATTTCATTTATATCTATATATATGTATATACTTATATATTCTATATAAAATATTTAATTTCAAGTTCAGTCAAATTGAACAGCATAAGCCCACACTTGTTTCATTTGGCTTCGTTTTGCAATGAACTTTTTTTTTGTTGGGAACAAAATGAGTTTTTTAAAGATAAAGAGAAGAATATTAGTCAGATTTGTTAGCTCAACCCTACACCCTACCAATGCCAATCTATATATACAAACTTACTCTTAACTAAAAATGTAACTTGTTTAGGCGTTCGTGGAGGGGATGAATGAAGAAGTGGAGGAGACGATCAAAGCCACCGGCCATGCACGCATCCTCGACGCTCTACTTCACTCGCCACCTCCCCATCATCCGCCGCAGCTTCATGAACACCATCGCCGCCAAGAAAAGATCGAGAGCCTTGTCCGGCCGCTGCTCTCCCGGCCGGCGCGGCCGGGGTCTTACCTCCACTTCCTCCTCTCGACTACCGCGCCGGAGAGTATGATCATCTTCCGAATATTCGAAGTCTACTTGCTCGGCGCGGACAGCACTGCCTCCACCACCACCTGGGCTCTCGCCTTCCTCGGCTCCAGCCAACAGGTGCAGGAGAAGCTCCACAATGAGCTCGTCCAGTACTGCGCCAGCCAGAACAATCAGATCATCAAAGCGGAGGACGTCCGGAATCTGTCGTACCTGCTCGGGGTGGTGAAGGAGACGATGAGGATGAAGCCGATTGCGCCGCTGGCTATCCCCCACAAGACGCTTAAGGAGACAATGCTCGACGGGAAGAGGGTGGCGGCGGGGACGACGGTGGTAGCGAACCTCTATGCCGTCCACTACAACCCGAAGCTATGGCCGGAGCCGGAGCAGTTCCGCCCGTAGAGGTTTGTGGTCGGCGCCAGCGGCGGCAATGGTGGTGGGTCGTCGGAGTACATGCTGCAGTCGTACCTGCCCCTTGGAGGGGGGATGAGGGCCTGCGCAGGGATGGAGGTGGGAAAGTTGCAGGTGGCCATGGTCGTGGCCAACCTTGTGATGGCGTTTAAATGGTTGCCGGAGGAGGAGGGGAAGATGTCGGACCTGGCCGAAGACATGACCTTCGTGCTCATGGTGAAGATGTAGAATAAAAACTTTAATTTTAACTAAATTATTCAGATCATAAAACCATTATCAATAATACCTTTCTTCAAATTAACTCATCAAGAAAATAAAATTTAATTACGGAAACGTACCTGAATCCATAATAGCAAAATGATTCTTCACTTTTTTAGGTTTTGATCTTCCAAATTCTGCACCGGTTCTCCAAAGCCTAGAGTTCCTAGATGATAGGATACCAGAAAAGAAAAACTACGATACGAATTCGGGGACCATAACTATATTTATTTGTATAACCGTATTTATCTTTATCTTTCATAATTCCAATTTAACCCATCATAAATTAGAGATTACGAAAACGGTATCTACACATATTTATCCATACTCATCTTAAATATATGGTATTTCCATATATTTATCTTAAATATTAATGGCCCATTAACCTTAACTTTAATAGATCAATTTAATTTAGACCCAAACCTTATTAATAACATATGATACAATTATATACTTGTATATATACGTCTAAAATCCAACAATCTCCCACTTAGACTATATGAACTCCAAAATAACATATTCTATTCTTCCAAAATAATAATCTCGTCTATTAATTAATGTTAATATAGGATCAAGGCGATTTTTGTTACATTTATCGTAACTAAACCCATCCATGGTCACATACATCAACATAATTAAATAACATATATCAAGTATGGATGTGTAGAATGAAAATTCCATGTAATTTGATCTGAACATGCCTATTTTCAACTGGTCCAACCTTATGAGATCACCAAAATAGAGTGAAACATAAACCAAATACCTCAACAAAATAAACTCCCACTAAAGTAACATATCATCAAATGATACAACACCCAGATGAGCAACATGCTCATGAAAGACCTTGGGCGGTAAACTTTTAATAAGTGGATCCACAACTATAGAGTTTGTCCCAGTATGCTCTATAGAGACTTTACCGAAACTTTATCACTCTAAACTCTTTCTTTCACAACAAGGAACTTAATGTCTATATGTTTTGATTTAGATGAGCTCCTGTTGTTATTTGAATATGATACTGCAAACTAATTGTCACAAAATAACTTAAGTAGTTTTTCAATATTATCAATAATGCACAGCCCTGTGACAAAATTCCGCAACTATATTCCATGATTGGATGCCTCATAACAAGCTATGAATTCAGCTGCCATGCCTCATAACTATAGTACTCTTCCAAGAAATAGCTCCTCTAGCAAGCAGGTAGACATAGCTTGACATCCACTAAAATCAGAATCAGAATACCCAATGATCTCAAGTTGATCTGACTTCTGATAGGTAAGCATATAATGTTTTGTTCTTTGAAGATACCTTATGACTCTTTTGGCTGCTATCCAGTGATCCAATCCTGGATTACTTAAATATCTGCCCAACATTCTAACAATATACGCCATATCTGGACGCATACATACTTGAGCATACATAAGACTTCCTACTACTGAAGCATAGGGAATCTTTGTATTTCATTTCCTTCTATGTCAGTTTTAAGACACTGATTGAGACTGAATTTGTCTCCTTTAGAAACAGGGGTATCTCCTGGTTTACAATCTTCCATGCCAAATCCTTTAAGCACTTTTTCCATATAGGTCTTTTGTGATAATCCAAGTATACATCGAGAATGATCCCGATGTAGTTGAATTCCTAATACAAAGACGTATTTTCAAGATCTTTCATTTCAAATTTCTTTGATAAAAACTCTTGGTTTCGTGCAAGAAACTTATATCATTACTGGCAAATAATATATCATCAATATATAAAACCAGAAAAATATACTTACTCCCACTAAACTTATGGTATATACAATCATCAATAACATTCATCTCAAAACCAAACGAAAGAATCACTTGATGAAATTTGTGATACTATTGACGAGAAGCCTGTTTAACTCCATAGATGGATTTCTTTAATTTGCAAACCATATTCTTTGAATCTCCTGATACAAAGTTTTCTAGTTGCACCATATAAATTGTTTCATCAATGTCACCATTTAGAAACACAGTCTTTACATCAATCTGATGTAACTCAAGGTCAAAGTGTGCCACTAATGCCATAATTATTCTGATTGAGTCTTTCAATGAAACTGGAGAGAAAGTCTCATTATAATCGATGCCTTCCTTTTGAGTAAAGCCCTTTGCAACAAGACGAGCCTTATATCTTTCTACATCACCTTTCGAATCCCTCTTGGTTTTAAATATTCATTTACAACCAATAGGTTTCGCACCTTCAGGCAATGGAATAAGATCCCAAACGTCATTAGCTTTCATGGACTTCATCTCTTCATTCATGGCATGAATCCACTTTTGAGAATTACAACTCTTCATGGCTTGATGAAAGTTGATTGGATCATCTTCCACCATTCCAGTGTTATCCTCATGTTCTTAGAGAAAGATGATATAATCATCTGAAATTGCATTTCTCTTTTCTCTTCTGGATCTCCTCAATGGCATTTGCTCTTGAGGTTGTTGAGTTTGCTCTTTAGGTATAACTTGATTAGGGAGATTCTCGACATTGTCTTCTAATTTTGATATTGTTTCTTGAACAACATCAAGAATATAATCCTGATCCTGATTATTGTCAAGAACAATCATGGGAAGAGAATCAGATTCTTCTTCAATGACAAAGTCTCTAACTTCATTTCCCCTCCAAACTCAATATCCTCAAAGAACTGGGCATTTCCCGTCTCAAAGAATGACCTTATTGTGGGATCATAAAACTTATACCCTCTAGACCGTTCAGAGTACCCAACAAAATAGCTGCTAACTGTTCTTAAGTCTAGTTTCCTTTCATTTGGCCTATAAGGCCTTGCCTCAGCTAGACAACCCCAAATGCGTAAATGCTTAATACTAGGTTTTTTTCCAGTCCATAATTCATAAGGGGTCTTAATTGTTACCTTTGTTGGTACTCTATTAAGAAGATATGCTGATGTCTTTAGTGCCTCACCCCAGAGTGAATCTAGTAAAGTAGTATGAGCAATCATACTTCTCACTATGTCCTTTAATGTTTGGTTTCATTTCTCAGCAACACCATTCATGCTAGGAGTACCTGGCATTGTGTATTGTGGGACGATTCCGCACTCTTCTAGGAATTTGGCAAATGGTCCTGCACATTGTACACTTGATCCATCATATCTACCATAGTATTCACCACCACGGTCAGATCTGATAGCTTTAATGGTTTTGTCAAGTTGGTTCTCAACTTCAGCCTTATATGCCTTAAACACGTCCAATGCTTGAGACTTCTCATGAATGTGATAAACGTAACCATAACGAGAATGATCGTCTATGAATGTAATAAAATATTGTTGACCATTACAAGAAGCTGTGGAAAATGGCTCACAAATATCTGTATGTATTAGTTCTAATACACTTGAAGATCTATTAGCACCTAGTCTCCTTATATTTGTTTGTTTTCCCTTAATGCACTCAATACAGACTTGAAAATCTGATAAATTAAGAAAATCAAGAATTCCATCTGACATAAGTCGTTCAATTCTTTGTTTAGAAATGTGGCCTAAATGCTTGTGCCAGAATAAAGCAGAATTCTCATTGGTTAATTTTCTTTCGTACTACTTAAACCCACATGCAAAGTTTCATTAAAAGATGTAATAGTATCAAGTAAATATAGATTATCATAAAAAGACAAGGAAACCGTACCCACAATATTTGAATTTAGAAAAAGACTAAGCTTATTATTTCTAAATGAACAAGAATAACCAAATTTGTCCAATATAGAAATAGAAACCAAATTCCTTCTAAAAGACAGTACTACATATGTCTTTTTCAAATCCAAATAATATCTTGCTTTAATAATCTAAAAATCCTATTGCCTCAACTATAACTGAGTTGCCATTACCCACATAGATGAATCTTACAGCATCATTTGGCTTTCGGCAACTCAAGCAACCTCTGCATTGACACACTTATGTGATAAGTATCACCTGAATCTAGCCACCAAGTGTGTATTAGTACTGAAACTAAATTAACCTCAGAACAAACAAAATTACCAAATGGACCTTTATTTACACACCAAGTGTGATACCTAGTGCATTCCTCTTCATATGTCCAAGTTTATTACAAAAGAAACAGCAAGAAGCCTTATTTTTTCTTATTTTGTCTTGATAGGTACTAGCCAAGTGAGTACTTTCAACCTGTTCTTGGTTCAACCTTTCTTCTTCTTGAACACGATAAGAAATGAGCTCATTAAGAGTCCATTTGTCCCTTTGACAGTTGTAACTAACCTTGAATTGACTGAATTGTGCCAGAAGAGAAATTAAAACTAAATGCACGAACAAATCTTCAGATATCTCTAACCTTAGTGCTTTTAGTTTTGAAGCAATATTTGACATCTCTAAGATGTACTCTTTTATGCTTATTTTGCCTTTAAACTTCATTGAAATCAAGTTCGACAAAAGCAAACTTGTTTCAGCCTTATCGTTTTACAAAATGCTTTTCAATTTCTTTAAGAAACTCACTGGCTATAGTAACCTTTTCAGACACATGCCCCTGAAGGTTTCTGGAATCCCACGCTTCATGATTATAAGACTTGTGCAATTTGAACGTTCCCATTTCTCAATGTCCTATTTTTCCTCAATGGAACTTTTGTCCATAAAAGAAGAAGGTTGTTCAGTCCTTAATGCAAAGTTAAGATCCATGCAGCTGAGAACGATTATCATGTATTCTTTCTAATCCTTAAAATTATGTTTAAGCATAAGAACTGAATTGATGTTGGCAGAAATCATATAAGCAGATTGATTAACTGAATCCATAGAACAAAACAACATGCATATAATAAGATTAATAATTCAAACAATAGTTAATCCCATCGACAAATACCAGCACAACATTAATATTTAGTCTTTGGACAAAAATATTAATTTGTAAGTGGTACTCTTAGTGCAATAATCAAATACGGACATAATCCTGTCAAATAATAAACCTTCCTTTGGACTGATTTATTATCCACATGGAAACTTGATAATCATCCCATATTTATTACCGTAAATGAATATATAAATTCTATCAAATATTAACCTTCTAAAATTAAATTAATTTCTACTAAAGATGCTGCTTTGAGCTAGCATTTTATAGTCTTTAATAAATTCTATATTATTAATCATAACTGAACCATAATTTGAATTTAATAATCTCAAATAACATAAAACTGAAAAGGTTATAAAAATATCTTTATTTGAAAATTTCTGAAATTATAACCTTTTGTAACTTTATTGTCCTCATTTGATATTTCACAAGAGGGACCCTGACTTGGAAAAATATCTCATAAATTGATATTGACAGTGCAAAATTTGGGCAAAGTAAAATGCATAATCCACCATATTCACCCATCCAAAATTTAGGGTATTCTAAATAAGTTGAAGAAGATTGGTTGTAAACCATGTCAATTTTGGTGAATAAGGGAATACTGGAAATTCGAACCATAAAATTTTCCCAAACAAACAGTATTGAATGATTGACTCATTCCAAAAAATAAAATAAACACAAATCAATTAATTCTCAATGATTTAATATGAAGTTGCTTTGATGCCACTTGTAGAATAGAAACTTTAACTTTAACTAAATTATTCAGATGATAAAACCATTATCAATAATACTTTTCTTCAAATTAAATCATCAAGAAAATAAATTTTAATTACGAAAGCGTACCTGAATCCATAATAGCAAAACGATTCTTCACTTTTTAAGGTTTTGATCTTCCAAACTCTGCACCAGTTCTCCAAAGCAAGAGTTCCTAGATGATGGATACCCGAAAAAAAATTACGGTGCAAATTTGGGGACCATAACCGTATTTATTTGTATAACCGTATTTATCCTTATCTTTTATATTTCCAATTTAACCGGTCATAAATTAGAGATTTCGAAAATAAGTATCTATACTATATTTATCCATACTCATCTTAAATATATAATATCTCCACATATTTATGTTAAATATTAATAGCCCATTAATCTTAATTTTAATAGATCAATTTAATTTAGACCCAAACCTTATTAATAATATATGATATAATTATATACTTGTACATATACGTCCAAAATCCACGAGAAGAAGCCATTGGCTGCCAAAATTGTTACGCGTGCATGATATTTCGTCGCCATTATAACACTATATATGGTGTTACAGTATTATACGTAGATTACTATTTGATGCATTATATTTTCTGTGCATCTCAATCTCAATCGTGTAATAATGATCGAATAAGTCTGTCTTTGCACGCACCGCTGTTTTTTTCTGCACAGTATTCACCAAATTTTCTTTCCAACCATTTGTCTCCCTCTACCATTTAATCTCGAACTCCAAACACCAAAACCAAGCCCTCGTCTCCTCAATCTGGAGATCAGCCTTGCAGGAAAAGAGAGTTTGTAACTTCTCTCATCCCCGTTCAACACTTGCATCTTCCCCAACCTATGGCCAGCCCTCCAACCCAACAGGCAGGCTTGCCTTCTTCTTAAAAACTACTTCTGCACCATCGTCTTCTTCATTTTCTCTTCTCCCTAAGTCCAAGCCCTGCTACCCGTCCTGTTCGGGTTTTCCTCCTAGGCTGCGCATCTTTTTTCTAATCGGTGACTAGAATACTAACACGAGTAAGGGTACCTAGTTGGGTCGGGTAACAAGCGAAATGATAAGGTTTTAAATAATTAATAATAAGGTTTAGTTTAAGAATAACGTATATAGATACTGGAATCTTATATTATCATTTTTGTTAAAAAATTAATACTTTATTAATTTTTAAAATGAATACTTATTAATAAAATTATCCAATATCTTATTTCTATTTAAAATTTTTTTAACTTAGCATAACCTTATAGAAAATATATTATTATTATATAATTAGAATACTTTTTCATGCATGCCAATAGTTAAATTGGCATTTGTTTAATAAATGATCATGTTTGGTTTTGCTTGAATGGTAAATTGTTGCATTTGGTTTATAAACTTAACCTTACATAATGGGTTTGTTTTAGTCGATATCTGACCAAACCCAACCAAACTAGACCATAGGTACCCCTAAATAGGATCAACGACCATTTCACATACAAATAAAAAGATGACCTTATAATCATCAGTTATACATTCAGGGCATAGCCTGCAAATTTCCTCCCATCTTGTGGAATACATTTTGTGAGTGCCAACTGCCAGCAAGATGTAGCATTTATACGTAACCTTTTATTAAATTTTCATGTGAGACATAATGGGCAAGCACCGGTAAGGCACGCTGCAGTGGCGTTGGTCAAGGCGCTTATGGGTGGTTGAGACCCATCACACATCGATCATAGAAGTCAACTTACAAAGTCAAGGCTGTTTGGAGCTAAAGAATTTAATAAATCAGATATTAAAATGTGTACCTTTGCACCAGCAGAATAAATTGAAGACGTTCTTAAAAATTAATTTAAGTCACAACTAAGAGAAGAATATGGATTCACAGCCAAGATCCCCAAAGCTAATCGGCTCCAAGTTTACTCCTTCGCGGGAAATAGAATAATGTGGAGTGCCCTTGAGGCATATACGAAAATCTCTTTCACAGTTTGATAGTGTAATGGATTTAGATTTGATTGATATCTTTTCTCACTAGACCCTCAATATTGGTTATATAGTGTATATCATGAAAAATTGTGAACGGCACTTGCATATGAGATTTTGGTTATTTTTTATTTCTTTTTAGAGTCAAAAGATAGCATAAGGTATTCACCTTTTATTATTGGGGTATCTATGGGTTTACATAAACTCATGTTAAAAAGTTTGAGAACCTTCTTACTATAAGATTCTTTTGAAAGAAAGCAAGTTTTTTAATCGATCTTGCCGAATTTTAACATTCAAAATAAATTTAGCTTCACCCATGTCCTTCATCTCAAAATTGGAAGACAATCATCCCTTAATGGTATCATTACCAACTTGCAAAATATCATCTAGATATAGAGATAAAATTACCAACAAAATTTCAGAACGTTTAATGTAAATGCAATTATCCTCTAGAATCATTGTGAAGCTATAAGAAATTACAATTTTTAGAAATGCAAATTCTACAATCTAAATGACTGCTGTAGGTCATAGATTGAATGTTGAAGTTTGTATACCTTGTTCTCTTGGCTTGGTACAACAAATTGTGTTGGTTGTTGCATGTATAACTCCTCATCCCACTCTCCATTCAAAAATGTGATTTTAACGTCCGGTTGATGTAATTCTACATCTAAATATGCTATGATGGACAATAGCATGCAAATTGATATAAATCAAACTACTAGAGAAAAATTTTTCTTCATAATTGATGCTTTCCTACTGAGCGTGACCCTCGGCAATCAGGTGGGCTTTGTATTTTTCAATTGAGTGATCTGCCTTTCTTTTGAGTTTTAATGTGCCTTTGTTGCCAATAGCCTTACGTCCTTGAAGAAGATCAACCAAAGTTCAAACTTTGTTAATCTTCATTGACTTTATTTCTTCTTCCATTGCCTTTTTCCACTTATTACTAGTACTACTTGAGAATGCATCCCAAATTAACTTTGGTTAATTTTCCCTCGAAGTACTAAAATTTCTATCACAATATCAAAACAGTGCCATGAGACAAGGGCACACTCACTACGACATAATTGCCCTTCTTCAAGAATATGTATATTCATCTTGCCACTGTGATGAAATTTCTTGTGATAATCATCAACTTGTGGAATAGGTTGAAGTGGAGCAACACTAGTGTCAAATTCTTCAATCTCAAATAGATTTAAATGAGAGTGATATTTCATGCCATTGTGGAAAATCATTCTTTAGAAAAGTGACATTTCATGATTCTAATTTAAAAATGCTTCCATCTATTTGTTCATGATTGAACACGTACCCCTTGGTGTGTTCAAGGTATCTGATAAAGATACATTTTTGCCTCTAGGACCCAACTTGCAAAATTTACTAGAAGAATGAGTAAGATTAGGCTTTCACCTAGTCCATAACTCATAAGGTGTAGAAGATACTGACTTTAAAGGCATTCAGTTAATTATGTAGGCAACAGTCAATAAGGCATCACCCCAAATGAAAATTGGGGAAGTAGCCTGCATCATCATAGACCTAATCATATCTAAAAGGGTTCTATTTCTTCACTCAACAACACCATTTTGTTGCGTGTTAAAGGATAAATAATTTCCTAGCAATTCTCTTTTCTTCACATCATTCTTAAAATTGATAAAAAGTACTCTCTACCCTTATCAATTTGTTAGGCTTTAATTTTTATATTTAACTAATTTTTAGTCATATGCTGAAAATATTTGAAACAATCTAAGGTTTCATACCCATGGGAAATTAAGTATACTATACTAAAATGTGTGAAGTCATCAATGAAAGTTATAAAATAATGAGTGTCATGTCTAGCTTTAAAGTTCATAGGGCCATAGATATCAAAATGAATGAGTTGCAAAGGAGTTTGAATTCTAGTAACCTCTCCAAAAGGTTTCCTAGTCGCTTTTCCAGATAAACGACACTCACATACTGGCAAATCAATATGTGATAGAGGTTCTAACAAGCCTTCTTCAGCTAAACGTTTCATATGATCTTAACCAATGTGTCCTAATCATGAATGTCATATTGATATATCAATTAAATCACTACTACTTGAAGCCAAAAATGAATAATTATTATTCTTATTTGAAATTTGAGAATAATCAATATCCAAAATGATAAAACCATTAGAAATAAAGCCATATCCATAATACTCAAAACAAAAATAAATGGTTAGTGTGTGACCAGTAAAATTTAAAGAATATCCTAACTCCAAAGAGATTTTGACTAACACTAGTTTTCATCAAATATTTGGAGTTTGTTGTACACCATGCAACAGTTAAGTATGGCCACCTCGCAATACTAACTTGCAATTGCCTACTCCTTAGACTTCAACTATGGAGTTGTTGCAACATAAGTCCATCGTGTCCCTTGTGGAATCTGGTAAAACTCCATATATGCTCCTCGATCTCTAGTTATGTGTTTTGTTGAACCTAGATCAACAATCCAAAAAGGATATAAGTCTAATAACATCAAACATCTAGAAACATAAAGAGAAGCATTAGGAAATGATGTACCTTTTAGGCTCGATGCAAAAACGAGCATAGTGTTGGACCGCAGTTGTAGCAAACAATTGTGCTCAAGTCCTTTTCACACTTCTTGGGATACTTTTCTTGATCATTCTTAACTTAATGAAAGATGTTTTGAGGATTTGACCATTTTTTCTTGGGGTGCCAACATCTAGAACGTTGAGAACCAAAAGCTCGAGCCTGAGAAGATTCAACCATGAAAACATCTCCAGAAGAGGACTTAGCCGCCTCAAGGTACTCGTCTTCTAACTCAAGATGGTGTGAAACATCATCAAAAAGTTATCATTTTTTCATTGTGGGTCAAATTCACTTTCATATGCTCCAATGAATGGGACAATGAGTGAATTACTTTTTGGACTTGCTTTTCATCCGAAAGAACATGTCTGGCAGTTTTAAGCTCTCTAATAAAACCCCCATTTACTAATACTCTAGAAAGATCAAATTAGCATTAATTGGACTTAAGAAAAATAAGTCTTTATTCGAATAGAAGTGAATTCAAGTCAGTTCAATATTGCTTAATTAAACAAGTCTAAATAGTAGGAGTTTTCATATTTGGTTGTATAGGTGAACACCACCTGAGTAGACTTTTAATGGATTTCTAGATAGAGTCAAGACACAAACACAACATAGACATAAGTTTACAATTCTAGGCAGTTAAATGGTCACGAACAAAAATAATTAGACAAAATTGGGCTTTTGGCTATGCAGTCATGAACGTGCAGTCTCAAACAAGCCAAAAAAGAAATTGCTCGCTGGACTGGAACGAAGTCGGGCAGAAAAAATCCCAACTCACTTTCCTAATTTCTCACAAATTAGGGCAATGGAGTGAGAGGAGTTTAACCTCATCGAAACTCCGGTGAAGTCGCCGTCAACCATCAGTCAGCGACGAAGTGGCAGGGAGGTCGGGAGGGAGCTCTCTAATGTCTCGGCCAACATGCATGAGGAGGAGAGGAGTTCATGCGAACATATTTGGTGCAGATGAGAGGCAAGTTGCACGTGCTAGAGTTGCCAGCGCACTCAGGTATCCAATAGCGCATTCTTCAGGAGGCACACTATTCTAGATGTCCGGTCCACCCTAGATCCATGAAGTGTATAATTATGTCTGATCATAGTGGTGGCCTTGGCTGAAAAATGACGTACTTGACATAGTGTCAAGATGTCTTGTCTGTCAACAAGTGAAGGTTGAGCATGTAGTTAGCCGTTTTCTCTTTTCAAGTGGAAGTGGGATTGTATCACTTATGATTTTTGTCACAGGTCTACCATTTACACATCGTCAGCTTGATATAGTGTGAGTCATTATAGATTGGTTGACAAAATCAATATACTTCATTCTAAGCAGAAAGACGTGTCTCTTGACTACCTTAGTCAGACTATACATAAGCCAGATTATCATACTACATGGGGTGCCGAGAGAGATTGACTCCAACCAAGATACAAAGTTCACGTTTGCATTCTGGACGTCGTTGCGAAGCAAGTTGAACACAAAGACCAAGTTCAGTATATGGTATCATCTTGATGGGTAGTTAGAGTAGACAATTCAGATCCACGAGGACTTGCTCAAATATATGTACTAAACTTAGGTGGTTCATGGGATGAGTATCTCTCATTGGTAGAGTTTGCCTACAACATTGTTATCATGTGAGCATTGGTATGGCTCCAATGTTGTAAGACAAACAATGTAGTGTTGGCTTGAGGGCGGACTGCCGTTGGCCGTTGGTCCTGAGATGTTATAGGATTTGCATAAGGTTATTAAGACCATTTGTCAGTAGTTAAGGGCAACTCAGGTAGACAGATTAGAGGTGTTGTAAGGTTAGCTTTGTTCCTGGAGATCCTATTCTCCTGAAAGTCTCTGCGATCAAAAGAAGCGTGAGATTCAAGAAGCGAGGCAAGCAGAGCCTAAGATAAGTTGCTCTGTTTGAGGTGCTCGAGCGAGTAGGAGAGGTGGCCTACAAGCTTTCTCATCCGCCTAGTTTTCCAGGAGTGCATCCAGTGTTCATGTTTCTATACCGGGGAGGTGTTTGGCCGATCAATCACATCAGATCTCATACAAGGAGTTGGAGCTCCATCCCAAACTGTAGTATGAGGAGGAGGTTGTGCAAGTCATGGATCACTGTTCAATGACCCTTCATCAGAAGGAGGTGCCCCTAGTCAAGGTTTTGTGGTCTAGGAATGACATGAAGAAGGCACCTTGGGAGCATGAGGACGAGCTGAGGCAGTGTTTCACTGACTTATTTGCTCCAGCTGTTGCGTGAGGTAGCATCTGTTCCTTTTTATTGCCTTGCTTTTGGCTTGCAGCTCTTGTTGTTATTGATGTTGCATTGTGCTATAGGTGGTTGTTCTCCTTAAGGTATTTTCCGGGGACAGAATTTTCGTAAGGAGGGGAGGTTATAAAACCCGATCCGTTGGTTTGGTATTTTTGCAACCAATATTGCTTGGTTTGACTAGTTATGCGTTTACCTGGTATGGTTTGGCGCTAAGTAAGTCCTTGTGTGTTGTTATTGACTTGGGCATTAGCTGCATCCACCGTTGAGTATTATGCTGTCATGGCCAATTGTCAAATCATAGTGAAGTTGTGGTTCGAGTGTTTAGCTAGCCTGCGGTTGCGTGTTGCATTAGATTCATATCGCATGCATCCTCTGCATACCCTCTAGCCCTAGATGTCCCCTAGCAGCCTTCCCCAGTTAACCCCAGCTTCTACCTCCTCTTTTCCCCTTTTTTTCTTCTTTTTTGCTAGCTTTCGGTCTTGCGCCACAATGCTGGGCCCAAAGGCGGCATTATTGGCAACTGTGTGGTTCAGCATTCATGTGCTGAGTGACGCAGCACTCATTAGTGAGTGCAGCGGCACTGGTGCACAATTTTGTTTTTTATATAAAAGCCCTAGCCCTCTTCTTCCCCAAACCCTCTCCTCTCCTACCCTTTCCCCTTGGCCGCCATCCCACCCTTCCTCCCCTCCTCGGCCCTCTCTTTTCTCCCCTTTTCTCCCTTTTTTCTCCTCCTTTCCCCCTTTTCTTCCCCTTCTCTTCTTCCTCCAGGTCTACTTTTATCCCCTTTTCTTTGGTTGTTTGCCATGTTTTGCACTTGTATGTAGATCTTGGTAGAATCATTTAGATTAATTCATTGTGATAATTTTAGTATATTATTTGATACATTTTGTATATTAAATCATTATAAAAGTTTGATTTTTATATAAAGTTTGTAACTTTATTGTTATTTGGATTGCATATTATTCATTTGTTGATTGTGTGAGACAAAACACTCCCTAAATCACCTAATCAAGGTTGTAATAATAAAAAAATGTGAATTTTGTAAAATTGGGTCACGTCTGAGTCGCCTTGGATCACACACCAATTATTAATTAATTAAGTAGGTATGGCAATAATAATTTTAGTGCGTGTTTAAATTTAAAGTGAACCCACCATGTGATCTTAATTAATTTCACAACGAAATTAATTAACTTATTCAACTATAAAATATTTAATTAATAAAAACTATTATTTACATAGTTGGGTTTGGGTGATTACGACATCTTAATTCACACCGCAGAAGCCAATCGAATTCGTCTAATTTGTCATGTTTCAAGTTCTATATATTAATTCGCCTTGACAATTTAACCATTGAGTTGATACCTAATTTACTAACTAGAATAGAGCATTTTAATAATGATTCTGATATTGTGAGGCTGCTTAGCATATTAAGATCTCTTAAGTTTAGGTGTTCGGATCTCCGGACACGCTGCCATCTTTCGTTTAAGCCCAAATAATGTTCCTAATATATTGGCATCACTCTTATAATTTTAACAAATGGTTTGTTAACCTGTTCAGTTTATTGCAAAATATCAAAATACACATGCTAGCATGATTATCAAATTAGGTCAGATAAGTGTGCATTCATTTAATTTCCTGTTGCGTGTCTTGCATTCTTGTTGTATGTAGGATTGTTCATGCATGGCACGCATTCATCATACAGGAGTGTGTGGCTCTCTGCATCGCTAGGTCATTCTGAGTTGGGCTCGTCGTATTAGGACAAAGAGATCTTCTTAGGTCGGTTGGGACTCTTTTTACTTGATATCCTACTTAGCCCACGTGATTTGATTTATATCATAGAACACAGTTATTGATGTATTATTGGATCCTACTACCTACGGGGCATTTAATCGATCTTTCAAATTAATAACATCTCAAAGATGAGATCCCCAATAAGTTTTCGAAAGATCATAAGATCTAGTTGAAAGTTATATTTTAGCGCTATATGATATGTTCATGCCTAGACTTGATACATGTATTATGTTCTTAGATTTTCATGTGCAAACAAAATAGATAGATTGCATTACATCACTGACGGCCCGATTGGTATCCACTTGTAGTGCTCAATGATGGTCTTATACATATACGATATTAGCTTACTACTTGCTAGCAAAGTATATCGAATCATGAGTGCTACAGTAATTATCATTCGGGCCCTATTGGCCATATTATATACATGTTACCATGAGTTACTATCTGGTCTATGTATATGGTTATGAGGGATTATGATTACAATTATGATTAACCCCTACTGGCCACTTGCTTATGATCAGTGTGTTGTGAGGAGTTGTTTCTTTTCAATTTCTTGCGAATAACTATTTTATCCATCTGCTAGTATTGAGATTTTCCTATTAGTTATTGATTAATGACGTCTTTTCTTATATTATGTAAGTGAGTAGGTTTGGCTTTGGCTGATGTAATTGCACATAACATGAGAAATTTGGTGGATGCTAGGGCCGACGTTTTGGGGTTGTGGGCTTTTGACTGTTTGTGTTGCGTATCCCTTGAGAACTTTGTTATCTGGTGGATATGTATCTATCTCATTTATTTTTATGTCTTGAGATTATGGATAAAGTTGGGATGATATGGTCGTGTGCCATGAGACTTGTGTTGTGACCCATGCTAACTTGTGCCTCATGATATGATACTGTGAGTATTTACTAGCCTTTATGAACCTAACTATAATACCTCTATTTTACCTAACTTTTATGTGTCTAACTAGTTTCTTGCATGTTTCTCCAAGCTGCCTTGGAGTCTTGAAACAGATGGTAAATAAATATCTAGGTATGCAAAGTCATGAAAGTTATGTAGGTGCACAAAGTGAAGAAGGAAAATAAGTTGGAGGAGCTTCTGTGATTATTATAATCAAGGAGAAAGGCACATGCGAAGACCAGGCTCACAACCTGATGAATGTGAAATTTATGTTAAATGTAATGAAAATGATCTAAAAATATAACTTAACACCTTGAAAATATTTTTGTGAATGATAGGTAATATTATGGATTGTTTTGTGCGATTGAATGATAATTATACAGGTTGTATAATTTTTCTAACGTCCTATTTAGTGGGGAGACTCTATTAGATTTTCCTCAAATAATTAGTTTCCGCTATAAATTTGATTCATTTAGGATATCCTATTTACATGAGCCAAATTTTAAGTGACTTCCATGCATTGTGGTTTTATTTACATATTAGATTCCGCCGGGTTCTCTCTTTTGACTCCTCGAGTGATTAGGTCATTTATGTATTTGTTCTCCATTTTAATGAATTGTAAATTAGTGTCATATAATTTATCAGTTTTTGGACCCCTAAAAAGTGGGCGTGATTAATACGTCTAATAGGCACAATAAGAGAGGGTTTCTATCAAGTCTAAGAGAACTTGATATATAAAGAAAAATAAAAATCACTTACAACCCCTATTCTTGTACAAGGTATCACGTGCACCGCATTGTCCTTAAAAAAATTACTTACACCCATTACTGCTAATAGAGTTAAGCGTGTGTTATTTTTTTAGTAATGTCGTCGAACTAGACAATCATCACTCTAATTTTTAATAGTGACGTGAAAAAATAAAAGGCAAGACCTTAGCGAGCGTAACGTTGGCCACCTTCTTTGTCAGAGCCAAGCTACCTCAACCGCTGCCACGTTCTCCGACTCCTGCCCTCCCCCACAGCGTCCAAGCATCTGAAGCACGGGAAACTGCCCCAAATTCCTCCTCTGTTGCAGCTGCTGCCTCCACCCATCCTCCCTCATGGCCACTGTGTCAGGTGGACCCATTTTATTATGCCCCACCCAACGCTGCCGCAGCTGCTGTTGGTATTGTCCAGGGAAGGAGGACCTGGGCCTTTGGCCATGTTGGAGGACAGTGCAAGCCGTCTCAACTCTCAAGAGCCCGAAGATGCCGGGGAGATCAGGTCTGGGTCAGGCCGGGTGCAAGCCGACGCTGCCGTTGGCCTGCTTGTGGACTGGCTCAACAAACTTTGCGTCGTCGTCTCTCCTTATCCCTCGATCGTCCCAAGTCCGTCGCTTCCCTCGCCCAGGTCAACATCGTGCCCTCTCTGGCCGTAACCTCGCCGGGCTTTGCCTCGAAGCATACTACCATGATGCACCCGCCAATGCCAAAATCTGCAACCCCAAGTTCTTTTAATTCTCTTCTGACAGGTGGAGAGTCACCGCCGTTGTCATGCTCATCGCTTCTACAGTGATATGTATTGGCATCGTCTCCTACAAGCACAAAGGCAAGGCCTTGAGGAATATGGAGAGGGAGTGGATGTGTCAAGTGTGGCTGGCAGTGAGAGGGGCAGCGGTTGCCTTGCCTTGAGATGAAGTCGTCGGCGAGATATGGTGAACAAGGGTAAGGGCAGAGGGAGGTGGCCGCCGTGCTCACCGGCGAGCACTTACCAGGCGGCAAGCATTGGTCATTTGTCGGGAGTAGAAGTTGCATGGAGGGAAGATTTGAGCTTGAGGGCCTTGGTTAGAAGACTAGAAGTTGTTCTTTTTTCTTTTCTGTGGTTTGCCTTCTTTTTGGCCTACTCCTAATTGTCTACATTCCGCCACGTCATGAAGAAGTAACAATTCTTTAAGTTTGTCAATGCCCTTGACCGTAATCTATTTTTAGAATATAGGAGATGAAAGTGATATTTTATGTAAAAGAAAGGGTGTAAATAATTTTAACTAAAATAAAAATGAAGGAATATAAAGGGGATGAAGAACGGAAGAGGCTGCAGATTAGGCGAGGGATTCGACGTCGAGGTGGGAATTGATTCGGAGCCATCATAATCGCTCACACATGTAGAGGTGCTAACAGATTGATTCAATTTTTACTCGATTTTCATTCTGAATCAAAATTCCGATTCAAATCAAATAAGCAAGAGCAAGAATGCACTTGGCTCAACTTAACTTGTCTCAAAACTCATAATTTACATCAATTATAATAGTTTACATATTGATGGTTTTACAAGATTATATAATAATTTTGTTTATTAGGGATATTAATAACTTGATTGAGCTCAAAATTGTTCAATGTTAGGTTTGATCTCATTTGAGTTAAAGCTCGAGTCAAATCAAGCAAGCACGAATATAAGCTCACTTTCGTTCAGCTCAGACTCGACTTGACTCAAAGCTCAATAATTTATATTAGATGCAATATATAGTTTGATATAATTTTTATATAGTCATTTATATAAAATATAAAAAAATTAATAAATATAATTATATGATATGACAATTTTACATGATAATACAATGATTTTGTTTCCAAACAAATTATTTGGCATAGATTAAATTTAAATTAAACTATTTTAACACTCATGATTAATTTTATTTCAAATTATATATATATATATAATAATCAAGCTAACTCATATTTGACTCGACTCAAATCATTTTGAACTTAACTCGAACTTGAAATAAACCAGTTGAGTTTAAGCATGTCTGAACTCGACTCGATTCGCTCAATTAACACCCCTAAATTTTGTTCACAAATAAACTATTTGGTATATAATTGAATTGAAATTTAATTATATATATATATAGAAAATGTTTGAGCATGTCAGTGCTTGAGCAATGCTTTCATTTGCCAACAAAAAATGTTGCAAACTTCTATTTCAAGTAAAGATTCATGGCTTTCATATCTTTTTTCTCTCTTGGTAAGGAATTGTTAATTACAAAACAATTGTTCCAAAAGTTCTTACAAACCTTAACAATTGCTACAAAAAGTTCAGTTGGAAACCCTGATTTGATCTGCAACGCCCAGGATTTATATAGCCATGCTAAACAAACAATCAATGAGCAAGATGCCAAATTGTATAGGCTTTAAACAACTATGGTCATTGCAGTTTTACACCCAATCCCGAAATTGGGACTTTGTCAGAGATTTTAGATTTGCAGCGACAAAAGGCTATGACAAATATAACCTTGTCATGGGATTTACCACAGCACAAGAGCTGTGGCAAATATAACCGCAACAATTTGTTTTGCCACGTTTTGTGGCAAGTATAATCATATGACTATAACGTCCTCTTCTCTAACCCCTCCTCATCAAATAAAAAAAATTTTAAAAAAATAAAACAAAGTTCCTTTATCTAACCCTCCCACCCAAGTCCGGTTAAGATAAAAGAGTTAATTGTATTTCTCTATAAGTAAAGAGTTAATCTATAAATATATATGTTATTTTATTAAGTATAATAGAGTTAGTTTTATTTGACTTTTAAATATAGACATGACTATTTGATTGATTAATTGCATTTAGTGGTCATCTAGATATATAATTTACATGACATAAAACTTGAATTTCCTTTATGAATCTTGAATACTAGATTCTGGGGGATCTAGGTTTTGGAGATTTAGATTTCATGTAGGAGTGGGCGTTATTAGTCGATCGGGCATCAACATGGCATTGTCTATGTTTGTCCAATTAATATCGGGCAAAAAGTGATGGAAGTGTATGGTCAAAATTCTTTGATTAAGTTGGTCACGATTGCATGTAGCTTAAATTCTTTAGTTGAAGATTTTTTTATTTTTTATTATATTATATTTTTTATCACTATTTTTTATTTTTTTCATTTTTATTTTTCTTTGTTAGAATAAAAATAAAAATTATTATTTTCAAAAAATATTTAAATTAATAAATATTATATTACCATGAAAAGGTTGAAAGAGGTTGATGTGCCTTCTGTTTAACAATTTTGTATAATAATTTAGTCATGAAATCAGTCAAGCATAAAAATATTTATTTTTAATTTATTTTTATTGGGTCATAATCAATCAAATTTGATCACAACTTCTGTTGGACAGGGCCATTGGAGCGTCTGCGCCCGCCCTTAATTTGGCGGAATCTTCGGTGGTGGTCGAGGATTTTTGCCCATGAATAAGTCATAGATCATCTTAATTAGATACTTTTAAGTATGAAATTTAACGTTTGTAGATCCACAGCAATAACTGCTGAAATCAATGCATGCTTTGATGCCCATATTGCACCCACGCTAAACTACAAAAAGAGCAATCTTGCTTACGGTTTTCTTCATCTTCCCCAGCCCTCCATGTTATCGTCTTCTTGCATCTACCCCACGGTTGCCAACAAGCCGGTGCGGCCTGGATCGTCGTATCCACCATTTGGGATAGAATCTCCTCTCCAAATGCCCCAAGAAGAGTGTTGGCCGACCTCGAGTAATATACTCGATGAAGACGATCGATTCCTGCATTACTTTAATCGATTGCAGGAGGACCCATCATCCTTCTATTCAATTTCTGGATTTTGTGTACCGAACATGCCATTTTTGATACACTTGAGACCGTTTCCCAGCAGTAGCATCCCAGCAGGATGAGCCCCTATTGCTTTCACAGCAAGCTCACGTACTATTATAGCTACTTCATTGATGGGGTGTTTTGGCGACCATGCCACCTTTGTGAAGAATGATGTGAAGAGCAATGATGAAGATGCCTTGAAGAGGAATGCTTCGATTGACAAGAAGAAGCATGTTGATGGCGATCCCAGCGTCTTCAAAGGACACTGGAATCCACAAGAACACAGGTAATTGATGAATCGCTTCATATTCCTCCGTCATTTGATTGTTTTTCTTAACCCATAGACTGTTACATTGTGGCTTTTCATGTGAAATTCTTTGGCCAAAACCCACTTACTTGATTATTAATCTCGTATGTATGTTTGAATGTTTTTCTGTGTTCAGATTGCTGTCTATGTTAGTTGGGCAACATGGCTTGGAAAAATGGTCTCAGATTGCTCAGGTGTTCAAAGGAAGAGTTGGAGAGCAGTGTAAGGAAAGATGGTACAATCACTTGAGGCCTAACATTAAGGATTATACATTTGCTCCTTCATCAGTTCTTCCTCTCCCTCTCCTTCTCTCCCTTCTATATATTCATACCGAAATTTGAGTCTTTTGATATTTCCAAACTTACTTGTTCAGAACAAAACGTTGAGATACTTCCTCTTTTTTTGTTTTTGTTGGGAGGTTGAGATATTTCGTTTGGAGATGGAGATTGACTTGGGAGCTTGTAAGTTTGTGATCTTAATTAAGTGTTTTTACGGGTCCCTGACACTTGTCGTTGTTTAGGTGGGCAGGGATATAAAGATGGGGTAGATGGTACAATGTCTCCAAAAAACATGATAGAAAAAGTCTGGTACGTTTTTATGTGAATGCTCCAAATCGAAGGCGTCTCGACGTTTCGTCCCCCTTTGGCATAGACCATTTCGGGAGGTCGACTCCACCGTGTCGATTCTGTGGTGCGGATAGATTCAAGCGTTTTTTTTGGTGTGTCATTATTTTTTGTGTGCTAATACACTTCAGATTATGTTGATGCATGCATGCAAAATTTACTGGTCCTATGGGTAGCTGGATTATTGTTTGATGGCTCGCGAGAAATTCTAGTCCATTCTGATAGGCACCTTCAGATATTTTTGTGCTATTTTTTCAATTATTTGTTCCGATAAATTAGAGCTTTCTACAAAAGAAAATCAAGAACTTGAATTTATAAAAGAGATGGAAAATTAGAGTTGCATGTGTGAAAAAGAGAAATTTTTATGGAATTAGGAATATGTTCTGATTAAAAAAGTATTATGTCGGTATAACAACTTGTCCCAAATGAAGTGATGAACCTAAACCTTCTCTTTAAAATAATTATTTTAAATTAATAATTTATAAGCACCTCTACACTATGTGCCGGATCTTATCTTTATTGAGTCTAAGGCTTACACAACTCGTGAGAAATTATAAACTTAGATCAATGGATACACATATTATGATATTTACAAATTTTTTAGTGATTTTATTTTCATATCAAATTTTGTTATATTAACTTGAGGTAAGCATATTAAAAGCTTGGTGAAATTATTGCTCATGTGTTAGTTAATTCTTGTAGCTCCTAGTCTATTATAAGTGTGTCACGGAGCCATGATGTAGTTTGGAAGGATATTTGCTAGCCTTATGGATGAAAATTGTTCCTTGGCTCTTCGGGGGAGCTTGTGAGGTAACAGGCTCCCTTTATAAATGAATGGGTTCCTTGGCTCTTAAGAAAGGTTGTGAAGGAGTAGACACATGGCTACTGAGGGAACACGAAAGAAGCGTGAGCTTTACTTTTGTGGTGTCAGAGATGTATACAAATTTCTTTGGTTCTTGTTGAGATTTTGTGAAAGGAGACTTATTGGTTTGTAATATGTATAAATTGTGTCATAGTAAAGTAGACTTATTTTCCGTAAGACATACAAGAGCTAGGAGAGATTAGAAGTATGATTTTTGAATCTCTATAAAAATCTCTTATATCGCTTGTATATTATTTTTCCTAGATCTTAATTTATTATGTAACATCCTAACCCGGTTCCTAGTAGAACTAGACCGGAGGAGTTATTCAATAAATCAGGTGAATAAATTATTAAATTCATTTATGATAAATATTATTAGAGAATAATGTCAAACAAGGTAAACCCCAGTAAAATCCCCTGGATCATTAAACTTTACCTATGTCTCAGTGTTGAAATTTAGTTTAAAATCACAAATCATGAATTCCAATGAAATCAATGTACAAAAATTCAAATACTGCAATCAAATAGAATCTATGGCCACTAATATCCGAGTGTAGTGAAACATTCCCCACAATGACTTCCACGAGAGCCAAGACTAATTATATTGATCATCTGATAACAAACGTCATTAACAAACATCAATAACAAACGTTATTGATCATCTAATAAATAGTGTATAAATGGATGAGCTGCATATAGCTCATTTATACAAACCACATCTACTCCAAGCCAATACTAATTATAGTTTTAGGAGAGAGGTTACCTCGGTTACGGTGAGATCGATACCCTTATACAATACAAAAAATACTATAGCACAATACAATACAGTTCAATATAATAGTACAGTGCAAAATCATGTCTATAATCCTAAGAAACATCGTCATGGTCCTTAGACATTAGTCAACAGCTAAAATAGTAACAGTAAATACATGGACACTCAATCAACACATATAACATTAACAATATCATTACAAAAATAATAATGATATCAATAACAGTTTAACAATAACAATGGCAATATCAATGTTGATAACAATTTAATATTGGTATTAATAATAGTAATATTGTTAGTAACAGTAACAATAACAATAACAATCACGATAGTGGTAATAATAGTCTCTACAATTGTCACAGTAATTTTAATAATAACGATAACACAAATGTTAACATAACAGTAACAATATCGATAGCAATTGCAAGATGACTTCACCAATTGTATGCTACCAATAACAGTAATAGCCACGGGGTAACGATATCAGATAGCAAAGACAAGATCAATAACATTAACCGTAATTTCAATAGTTAAGTAATACAACCATGTGAAATCTAATCAATGCCGCATGATTAGTAAATACCAAATACATACAAAGGTGAGTCTTACAGACCTAGTATTCCAACTCCTAGCGATCAGCACCATCATCAAGCGGCCTCCACGTACCTAGTTGGATGTCCGGGCTTAATTATGGCCAATATGACATGCAATTCATATTGTGTAGTGTACAGTATTCGTAACAATTATAACAGTAAAACAATTGAAATAATCCGATTAATTAGTTAACGGTCAATCACGGTCAAACAATCAACATAAGTAGTCAATCCGTCAAGTGGTCAAATAATCAAATAGTCGATTAGTCAATTTAGTTAATTCAATTAAATAGTCAACAATAGGTTAAAATAATAAAACGACCAATCAATTAAATAGTAAGCAGCTGAAGAGTCATTAGTTAAACATTCAATCTGTTAAACAATTAGTAGGTCATAAAATAAACAATTAAATAATCACTCAAATACAATGTCAAACTCTTAAGTAATTCACAATTAATCAGTTAAAATACTTAAAGCCAAAAAATTGTCATCCAATCAAAACCCAAGACTTGGAAAATGCAACTCTAATAAACAGTATACAACTCAGAACAATTTAAGATATCCTAAATTATTCATAGACTGAATTCTGTGGAAACTAACGATATATTGATTATTTATCTATTATAAACAACTGATAAATAAAAAATAATATATATGTTATACATACCAAACATTTCTAAAAAATACAATAAATTAGGAATATATTAAGAACAATAATTTGAGCATGAAACATTGCTTAGCAAATAATCGATAG
Source organism: Piper betle (assembly GCA_033002965.1). Classification (NCBI taxonomy): domain Eukaryota; kingdom Viridiplantae; phylum Streptophyta; class Magnoliopsida; order Piperales; family Piperaceae; genus Piper; species Piper betle. Next base: position 47,389 of record JAURVB010014573.1, on the reverse strand, counting down.
TTTACCGGAATTTTCAGGATTTAAAGCAGCCAGTAAATCATTAAATTTTTAAATGTGCTCATATATCAAATCACTAATCAGAAAATACATTAATATAATCAGTTAATCAGAAAATAAAACATATCTCCAAATGCAATTAAGTGATATGCATGCTCAAAATTCTTAGGCACTGAGAAATATCCCTCGAACCCAAAAAAATAGTCAAAACTAGGTGAAACAGTAAAAAAATGGATTGAGCGAACCAAACGGCGTCGATCAGATAATGCGGTCAACAAGCGGATCTAACCACAGCCCAATCCATGACCGGGTCCGAACTTTGCCTCGGCCACGCCTAGCATCAACGAGGTGGCCAGAGACAAATCCGACACGGCAGTCAAAGGCGAGGATCAAAAACAGTGGCACCGGAGGCGACGAACTCGATGATAGTGTAGGCGAACCAAAAGGCGGCCGGAGGTGGCCAAAATCATCCCTAGCAGAGGCTGGCCGGTTGTCGGAATCGATAGACAATGACACAGTGAAGCTGTCAGCTATGGCAACAGCGGCTGGCCGGAATTCAGCCCAAAAGCCTGAGGCGAGTCCTAAATGGACCTGGTAGAAGCTCCGAGTGTGTCTTAGTGCCTAAATGAAGAGCTCCTGCTTCGTACCTATTCGTTAGTCATGTGGTGACGACAACGAGGTTGTGGCCGGCTTAAGTGAGGATCATGGGGGAAAAGAGAAGGAAGAAAAAGAAGAAAGAAGTTGGGTGAGAAGGATGGTGGTGGTTGAATGATGACAGTGTCAAAAGTGTGGAATATATAGATGTGAGGGGGAAGAAAACGAGTGGTTAGTGAGAAAAATTAATAGTCAGGTGAGAAAAACGAATGGTTAGTTGAGAAAAATGAGTGGTCAGTTAAGAAAAATGAGTAGTCAGTGAGAAAAATGAATGGCTGGTGAGAAAAATAAATGGTCATCTCGTAATTAAAATATGACTCGACTCTAAAAATAACTGTTGAATTGACCGGTTCAAATTATAAAACCCTGACTTGAATTACGGGTTTTACATTAACCTAACCTATGTAGGTACATGTTAGATGTGAGACTAATTTAGGGATATCATGATCAGTCTTTGACTATCAACTAAATCCATGGATAGCTAAAAACACTGCCCATAGTAGGGTGTCTAGCCCTAATTGACAGTTGGATCACACTGCAAGTGGCCTAGTGTGTAAATGTAATACCCACAACCCTAGTCAATTTATAGTTATTAACCAATAGGTTTGATCATTTTACTGGGTCAGTTCTACTTTTAAAACACATGCGCAGGGCTAATGCCAACCATGTGTACATACTATGAAGGTTTTTGTATACCTGAGTATATGATGATAGCTTCAGATATGCATCAGTAGACTAGGTTATTAGTATATACACGAGTATACATGTGTTCGTCTGTTTGAATGTAGAATTAGATTTAAGCCGTTGATCGTATTAGGATGTGATGGTTTTGGTTGGTCGGCGGATGTCGGCTTTGTTTTATTTTCTATTTTTATTTTGACTCACACCCATGACTTCTTTGACACGTCCTGATAGCCCTTAGACAGCTTTTAGAAGCTCCTTAAATTCACTTTACACATAATTGGTCTTATTTTAGTGGAGTATAAAATTACTAAAATGCCCTTGAAAATTTCCAAAAAACAGTGGCATCAGAGGTGACGAACTCGACGATAGTGTAGGCGAACCAAATGGCGGCCAGAATCATCCCAAGAAGAGGCTCACCGGTGACTGTGGTGACCTCGAATAGGTCCTGGCAATCGGCGGTGCCCCAATGCTGGCCGGTGGTTGGGATCAATAGACGGTTACACAGAGAAGCTGTCTGGGAGGTTGGCTATGGCAATAGTGGCCAGCCGGAATTCGGCCCAAAAGCTGACGAGCTCCGGCCGTGACGGTGGCAATTGGAAACCAATCCAATCTGGGAAGTGTACTAGCGGGTAGAGCCAGCACATGGCAGTCACGATGCTGGTGACGTGACGGTAATCGGATCTCCGGTCGAGTCGGAATTGGCCCCAAAAGGTGGTGGTTGGAAAACGATCGGAAGGTCACCGACAACAATCCCAATCACGGTGGTGGTGAGTCTACTGGTGGTGGAGGCTTAGCTGACGGCGGTTTGCCGGTGACATATGATCAGTCGAAAGTTCCCCACAACCCACGATCGGTGGAAGAGGAGAACGGGGAAGATGTTTGTCAGTATTTTTGGCTTACGACTGGTATATACCATTTGCATAGTATGGTTGTTGATGGCTTCGACTGACACATGCCACTTGCGTGGCATGGTTGTCAGTATTTCCGACTTACGACTGGCACATAACACTTACATAGCATGGTTATCAGTGGCTTCGACTGGCACATGCCACTTGGGTAGCACAGTTGTCAGTATTTTTGGCTTACGACTGGCACATGCCACTTATGTAGCATGGTTGTCGGCAACTTCGAGTGGCACATGCTACTTACATAACATAGTTGTCTATATTTTCGGCTTACGACTGGCACATGCCACTTGCGTAGCATGTTGTTGGCGGCTTCAACTGGCACATGCCCGTTTGCATAGTACGGTTTTTGAAAGACGCAAAACTACATATATATATATATATATATATATATATATATATATATAGATGTTGGTAGGGATTTATATAATAGGCTTGAAGGTAACTTGTGGTGGATCTTGTTTTCGAAAATATACTCGAGGGATCTCATCCTCGAGGGTTATTAATTTGGAAAACTATTCGACTAAATGGTCTGAGCTAAGTGGGATCTGATAAAATACCACCAAACTCATCCTACAATATGTAAAAATTAAATCACGATAGAATAAAATAATAAATCAGGGGTGAGTCCTAAATGGACTTGGTAGAAGCTCCGAACGTGTCTTAGTGCCTAGACGATGAGCTCCTACTCCGTACCTATTCGTGGTGATGGCGACGAAGTTGTGGCCGGCTTGAGTGAGGATCATGGGGGAAAAGAGAAGGAAGAAAAAGAAGAAGGAAGTTGGGTGAGAAGGATGGTGGTGGCTGAATGATGACAATGTCAGAAGTGTGGAACATATAGATGTGAAGGGAAAGAAAATGAGTGGTCGGTGAGAAAAATGAATGGTCAGGTGAGAAAAACAAATAGTCAGTTGAGAAAAATGAGTGGTCAGTTGAGAAAAATAAATGGTAAGTGAGAAAAATGAATGGTTGGAGAGAAAAATGAATGGTCGTCTTGTAATTAAAACATGACTCAACTCTAAAATAACTATCGAATTGATTAGTTCAAATTATAAAACCCTAACTTAAATCACGGGGTTTACGTTCACCTATGTAAGTAAGTGTTAGATGTGTAACTAGTTTAGGGATATCATAATTAGTCTTTGACTATCAACTAAATCCATGGACAGCTAAAAGGACTGCCCATAGTAGGGTGTCTAGCCCTAATCGACGGTTGGATCCAACTACAAGTGGCCTAGTGTGTAAATGTAATACCCACAACCCTAATAAATTTATAGTCATTAACCAATAGGTTTGACCCTTTTGTGGGTCAGTTCAACTTTTAAAACACATGCGCGGGGCTAATGGCAACTAGTAGACTATGTTATCAGTATATACACGAGTACACATGTGTTAATTTTTTTTCGTCTGTTTGAACATAGAATTAGTTTTAGGCCGTTGATCGTATTAGGATGCGGTGGTTTTGGTTAGTCGATGGATGTTGGGTTTGTTTTATTTTCTATTTTTATTTTGACTCACACCCATGACATCTTTAACACGTCTTGATAGCTCTTGAGACAGCTTTTAGAAGCTCCTTAAATTCACTTTGCACATATTTGGTCTTACTCTAGTGGAGTATAAAATTACTAAAATGCCCTTGAAAATTTCCTAAAAAATCATTTTTAAACCTCATATTCCTAGTCTACCCTTAGTTAAACCCATTAATGCCCAAACTACCCCTCCCCTGTTTCACCAACTTGACTCCACCATCCTCCCCAAACCCATGAACAATCCCCTCCCTGCCTCACCACCGACCAGCAGCGCCGTCGGCCAGCCGCGCTGGTCAGCCTCCCCCTTCTCCCTTCCCCTACCCTCTTTTTCTTCCTCCCATTTCCCCCCGCCGGATCGCCTCCCCACTACCCTAGCCGACCGCTCCCTGTCCTTGGTCGCTGCCGGCAGCACGTTACCGCCAACCAGCCACCCCGATCAACCCTTCTTCCCCTTTCCCTTCCTCTACCCTACTCGCCCTCTTCCCTACTCAATTTGGCCGCCGCCACCACTGCTGCCGGCCAGTAGTCACCCAGACCTCTTCCTAGCCCTACCCTTCTACCCCCTTGCTCGGCCAGCCCTAGTCCTAGCCCTACCCTCCTCTCTCCTTGTCGTACAGCAGTCACAACCACCACTTCTCCCTGGCAACCATGACCGTCACCACCATCGCTGGCTTCTCTTTGAGCCACTGTGAGTTGCCCCTTCTCCTTATTTTATTCAAACACTTTGTGATCATGTCATTGCATTTTTTGTGATTTTCGCTGATATTAATGATGAATTTATAATAAAGTTAGTTGGTGAATGTGATTTTTTTTTATAATGCGCAACACTCAACCTTTCACAAATATGCAGAAATACCGCAATACACAGCAGCAACACCTGCTCACACGAGCACACCCATCAACAATATCACACCCAACTACTAGTGCCAATAAAACTATCAGTACCAATAATTTGACAAACCAACCACCACACAGAGATATGATACTAATGATCGCTAATATGCAATCGTGCCAAGGCAGTATAGTTCAATGCTCAACTGAATCCCCACTTGGCTCACAAGACCCGGAATCCTTGATCTTGTACTCGAAACCATGCTTCCCACAATTCCACGTCGACACTACACAAATTACGGGGCACTGACCCCAACCTTAATTTCATTCAAAGAAACAAAGGATGCAAGTAATCAATCTACCCTGACTACTTGATAACCATGGACATGCAAACCCCACGACCTTGCCTTCTTTCCCGATAGGAAAGCTATGAGAACAATGAGTACCCCACTCACAATCAATCCTCACAATCACAACCCCAAGTTGTCCCCCTTAGATCGACTTGTTTACATTTAATTTCCCTCAGCCAGAAAAGTAAGCGGGTTGTGGAACAAGAAGTGTGTACCTTGATCCCGGCAGACAACTCTCGATGAAGTTCCAATCCATCACCGAGAAGAACTAGTCGTGGCAACTTCACGCGTCTCCTTGCTCGATCATAGTCCTCTCTTCTCCACAAGAGAGGCACACACCTTCCATTCCTTCGCTACACAAGAGGTCATCCCCCTTATATAGACATCTTCGTGTTTATCCAATCTCTAAAAATCCTTGATAGCATATCTCCAACATCCTTATCTCCAAGGTGGCATGCAAATCTCTTAGAGTTAGTTGCAACCAACTCCCCTTGGCGTCGCCATAAGGATATATTTCAATCTCCATGAAATCTTTTTCATCATTATCTCCACATCATCAAATATATCCTTCGGCACATGCTGGTCACATTGGATCGACCTCCTTGTTTGATCCTAACCACGTCTGGGACACCCAGTCAACCTTGGTGCATCCAGCCCATGTAGCGCTCCAAATGCCGGAATTCCTAGTACTGCTAGGAACTGCTGCACCGCATGGCAACCTCGAACCAAATACCGCAATTCCAATATTTTGCTCAGTCACGTCCATGCTCGTGCCCACGTACAACTACTTTGCTCGTTCACTTGCTCGCTTGCTTGCTTGGCATGCCCGGTATTTGCTATCGGTATGCTCGGTCCTCATCAACCTCACTCTGCTAATATTCTAACTGCTACTCGTAGCGCTCACCTAGTGTTCGGTCATCAGACCCTGCTCGTTACCTGGAAACCTCGCTGCCCCCATCTTGAGGTTTACTCGATGCTGATATGCAACAACATGCTTGATACTTGGTTACCGATCATTTTACTGCTACACCACTATTAGGTACCGCCACCCGATACACTCCACGCACCATAGTCTGATCATGCCTACAACTATAACAAGGATTAGTGCTGGTAAGTTATTTCCAACACTCGGATAGAACCAACTATCCGTCTTGGACCCAGGATCACTAGGAACAACCGTCAAACCCTGGTCCCGACGCGTCCTTTAAACTAGGCTTGTAACAGTCCTCCCTCACCAATGAGACCCGATGTCCCCCAAGAGAAGGACACACCTTCCATTGTTCTGCAAGCCATCTGTTTTTCTCGTTGAGGCAAATAGCATGTAAACAAGTCAATCTAAAGGGAAAAGAAGGCAAGGCGTGGGGTTTGCATGTCCACGTTAGCCAAGTTGTCAGGATAGATTAATTACTTGTAATCATTTATTTCATTGAGTGAAATTAATGTTAGGGTTGGTGCCCTGTAATTCTTGTGGTGTCAACATCTGTGTTTGGGTTTGGTGCCGATTATGAGATCTTGGTGGATTCCTCAAGATCTTGTAGAACGGAGTGGGGACTTGGTTTAGCGGTTGGGCTACACAACCTTGGCATGTTTGTTTTGCAGGTGTGTTTGATTGGTGTGTTGAATTATTAGTAGCTGGCACTAGATATCGGGTGCACTAGTAGTTGGGTGCGATGTCAGTGCCCGGTGTGTAGGTGTTGCACGTAGCAGCAGTTTTCGTGTACCATGGATTCGTGGTATCACTGCGTACTTGTGGAAGTCTGAGTATTTCCAAAAGGGAAATACGCCATGTGGGACGTGGTTTTGGATCAAAAAATTCTACCCTAAATCAACCCCGTGGCTGTACAGGCCTAAAAATTTTCTCAACCCACTGTTTGCACTTCATGAAAGCTAAAATCGTTGAACAACTTCCATACATATCTTTATCATTAGAGAAATTCTAGGATAGGTTAGAGGCATTACTAAATTGAAAGTAATTTGCTTTTTTTTCCCAAGCAAGTGAAGTTTCATTAAAAATTCAAAAACATCAAAAATACAGAAATACGGCAAAAATTTGTATTTAAAGGAGCACTGGTTTACGAAGTATGTCAATAATTTTGCAAACTAGTTAATTATATAGTTATAGTACAAATGTTTGCCAAAATATTGACATACAGATACCTAGCGAGGAAACATGCTGGACACCTTTATATCGTACTACCATATTCATCAACCATCACTACAAAAAAGTACTTTTTTTGCCCACAATGAACCGTGGAGGATATTTAAAATTGACGAGGGTTGGAGGACAAATTAATGTCCACCCTATAATTCTTAAAATCACGGGGTAATATATCAAATGTAGATATATCTACAAAACTATAATTCACTAATTATATTGTCATATACTTTGAAGATATATTTTTCACGTTTTATTTAGATTATTTGTGGACTATATGTTACCCCACGTCAATATAGCCCACAACAAACCTTATGTATACTCTACACGGGTCGTGAGTAATTGTAAATTATTTTTGTAATACATTTATTAAAAAGTTTGAAAAATTCAATATTTTTGTGTAGTAATGTTTTCTTTATGTATATATATATATATATATATATATATATATATATATATATATATATATATACATAAAGAAAACATAACATTACATGATGCATTCAACTGACAATCTTGTGATGTTGCAGAAGACAAATGGACAAAGGAAGAAGACATCGTCCTCATCTGAGCACACTCTGAGGTCAGTAACAATGGGCGGAGATGGCCAAGAGGCTACCAAGTAGAACAGAGAACTGCATCAAGAACCGCTGAACGCCACCGAGCGCTGCTTCCTCTCTCGCCTGACGCGCGCCAGCCCAATGCCACCCACCGCAAGAAGCTGCTTCTCCACCCCGCTCCTGAGCTATATAAACTCCATCTTAGCCCTCCCACCCAGACCAACCCACTAAATACACCTTTGCCCCCGCTGGAGACATGCGCCGCCGGTGTCTCTAGCTGTGTGAAGGGGGGTGTTGGAGAATGGATTTTATGCATCTAAGTGAGGGCATGGCGTTCTTCAAGAATGACTCCTGGGCATCAAGGTTTCTTCAATCCCATTTGGACGGTGCTGGCGTGCATGGAGTGTTGGGAACTAGGTGCTCTACCAGAATCAACTCAAAGAAAATATTTTTTCTCAAAGATAAAATAACAACAAATATAAGATGAAATAAGAGACACTAATATAAGAAAAATTAATAAAAATTTCTCTCCAAATTGAGAAAAGAAAACAAAGCCAATCGATCAACTTTGAGAAAATATTTTCCAACACAAATCAAACCAACAGCAAGATATGAGAAATACAACTCTTAAAAAAAATAATATATGAGAAATTAAAAAAATAACATACACCTAAACCTCAATTCTATCTTGGAACCAAACCTATTACACAATAAATTGAAGACATTTTTACAACATGTAAGAAAATTTTGTTAAAGTCAATACCTTTCTCTTGCTCGAAATCTTTCACCATAAATCTTGCCTTGTACTTTTGTTGTAAGTTACTTTCTTCATGTTTAAGTCGATAAACCCACTTTCATTTAAGGTCTTTCTCCCCTTAGGAAGTTTCATATGCTCATAAGTTATATTCTTATGCAATGACTTTAGTTCCTCTCGTATGACACTCATTTGTCTTTCTCCTTGTACCTAATAGCTTCACTGGAATCTTCAGGTTCACCACTTTCTGTAATTGTCATATGAGTAAACTTTTGATACTTCGTGGATGACTTAACAACTCTACCAAATTTTGTCTAGTAGCATTAGCCTCCCCTTGATAAACAACCTGATCACCATCATGTACTTGTTCATCAACAATATCAAAAACTATATCATTGGTAATATCATTCTCCTCACTTTCATTGTCATGAGGCAAGGAAGCAGGAATGTCATCTCTGGCTTCTTTATCAATTTGTTCAATAACATCTTAAACAATATCCTTTACAATCATTGGAGGAGTAGATGGAGTTTTAACCTTTACAACATAATCATGAGAATCACTTTGGGTAGAAGTTTCATTTCTAAAGTCTTCTAGAAATGGATTCTCTTGAAACATCATTTCTCAACTTCGAATATTCTTCTCCTTAGGATCTCAAAGTATGAAATTAACCTCTTCATCCCCATAACCCGAAAGTATGCATTTAAATGTCTTACCATCATGCTCAGACTTTAGTTCCATAGGCACATATACAAAAACTTTACAACCAAACACCCTTAAATGAGTGTATTTTACCTTCCTACCACTCCAAACTTTTGTTGGAGCATCTCCACCTAAAGTAAATGTGGTAGAGCTATTAATTAAATAATAAGCAATACAAACAACTTCAGCCCAAAAACCTTTACGTAATTTTGTTGTAGAAAGCATACACCTAGCCCCTTCTTGAATTGTTTTATTCATCCTCTCAGCCATTCCATTCAGTTGTGGGGTATGGAGAGTAGTTTTCTCATGCCAAATGTCATATTTGTAACAATAAACTTGAAACTCATTAGTGCAATATTCACTTCCATTATCACTTCTAAAATATTTCAAAATCTTCTCTATTTCTCTCTCATGAGAACATGAAATGATTTAAAAGTATTAAACACATCACTTTCACTCACACTTTTACTCTTCAAACAGTAACATTATACTTTCCTTGAAACATCATCAATAAAAGTAATAAAATTAGAGGCTGCACAAAGAGATTTCATCTCCATTAGACCACACACATCATAATGTACAAGTTCAAGTATATGAGTTTTCTTCTTGCCAGTGGATACAAAAGAAGCCTATGTTGTTTTTCATTCAAACAATGATTCAAGGAATTTGGTGTTATCCCATTAAGTCGTGGAAACTCTAGCCCCTTCTCACTCATGTGACCCAATCTCCAATGCCACAAATCAGTTGTAAGAATAGTAAAGGTAACATTAACTTCCCCATGAACCACACTAGATATAGTCCTATAAAGACCAACACTTCTTCCCTTTAGCAACCACTAAAGATCTTTTCACGAATTTCCATGAGCCACATTAAAATTGTGAAAATCCAGAATATGATTCATATTTTTCAAAATAAGTTTGCAACCAGAATTGGTCACAATATGCACATCACCATGACTAATAATTTTAGAAGTCTCTTGTTATCCATCTTTACTATACCAAGATCAACTATCACATAGGTGTTATAGAAATCTCTATATGGGGTAGCATGAAATGATGTACCAGAATCAATCACCCAAGTAGTATCATCAATAGTTGTCAAATAGTCATTTCCATCATCAACCATGATCAGTACATCTTCTTCTACAACATTTGTAGCCTTATCACCTTATATCTTATTAATATAGTCATTGACCTCTATCTCATCCTTACACCAAAAATTCATCAACTTTCAGACTAGCAGATTCTAGTTCCCATGAGTGTCTCTCTCAAACATATACAAGAGCTTATCCCGGAGATCCTTTATAGTCTTTGCTCTCGTTACATGGTTATATACGTTATGTTCTAACCATTGTCCAATCAAAGTCATGTATTTTTTCCCCTATCTTGATCCATTCAGCCGAGACACTCGACTTAGCCTTAGCAGTAGGTTGAGGAGGGGGAATTGAAGAAGTTTTCCTTCATTAGTCACAACCGAAGTAACACTCAACGGTGGATTAAAACTCAATGACTTAGGAAGACAAAGAATTAGAACAAATAAATCCTTAATGAATAAATAATCAATTATACAACCCTTCCAGTAATGCCAATTAGGCTTACCCTTACGAACAACCATCTTAACATATTTTTCATCTTTCATTTTGACACAAGGGGTTAGTACCCCAAACCAAGGCAAACATGAAAGAAAGAACCAAAGCCCTGATACCAATGTTAGGAAATAAGCAATCTAGGAGAATCAATCCAAAGAAAATATTTCCCCTCAAGATGAAATGAAAACAAATATAAGATAAAATAAGAGACACTAAGATAAAAAAAAGGATGAAAACTTCTCTCTAAATTAGAGAAAAGAAAATTAGCCCACTCAATCTATTACAATCATGTATCGAAAATACACTTTAAAAAATTTTTTCCAATACAATTCAGTCCAGCAATAAGATCTAATAAATACAACTCTTAAGAAAAATAATATATGAGAAATTAAGAAAATAACATACATATCAAAAAAAATATGGATCAACCTTACACCTTCGATTACAACCCTTAATTTCAACTTGAAATGAAAAAATATTTCTCCAAAACTCTCCTTTTATTAGTCAAATATGTTCAAAAATTCTTAAAAAGATGTTCTATGTAACATCAACAAAATTCTCTTTTATATAAAATATTGTAAGTAAAATTCAAGAAATTATTTTGTTAATCTTTTATTGCAAAGGACATAATCACGTATAGGCATATGAAACACTAATTATTAGTATGATAAAGGAAAAATCAAAAATTTAACTATTATGTTTTTCAAGGCGAATGAGTGAGGGAAACCAATGGAGTGTGACATCAAGCCGCTGATCAGTTTTGATCATATGTACATAGGGGAGTCCTGGGCAAATTGACTCCTGCGATCGGCTCCTTCTTCGGATGTCTAATGATTATATAAACTTGTTATATTACCAATTAGCTAGTTGTCATCTAGATAAACATCAAACTTGATAAATGATCAAAACAAATCGACATCTTTTGGTTTTTGCAAGCAAAGAAAATAAATCGTGCTTTTTTATTGGGTTCTATGAGAAAGAAAAGGAAGGCTATAATTAATAGATTGGTTTCCTTACAAAGCTAGGCAAAAAAAGAAGAATAAACAGCAAATATATAATGAAAAAATTTTAACTCCTCCCGACGGAATCCGTCGCCCAATGGCGTCCTCATGGAGAGGAGCCAAAATCGTTTGAAGTGTTCGTTCGAGTAAAGTAATAACCACACAGGAATACTATGAATCTATTCACAATTTATGATCGGTAATATTGTCTTTGTTATTCTTATATAACAAAGAGAAAATTGAAGGATACACAAAATCATCAACTAAAGCTAAACTCATATTGTCGTTATATTGGAAAAAAAGCTTTTATAATTTTTTTGGCTTTGAATACCGATTCAAACCGTTCCTTGAGCTGCACGCTGTGGAAAACAGAATATTGCATAGATTTTTCAGGTCTCTGTAATTTGTGAGTGCACCTACAAATCTACCAACTGACGGTAGGTGGTGTTGTTTATAATAATCATCAAATTAAATACACTCAAAAAAATATTGCTCTTGTCTACAATTGATTTATCATCCTTTTCCACGGATGAAAAATAAATATAGATCAATTATATTGTCCTTCTTTAAAAACTACGGCCCTTGGTACTTTTCTCCCTAAAAAAAATACCTTTGCCCTCGCAAGCCTTAAGTATATTTAAATTTATTTTAAGCTATATTGTAGTGGAAAATAGTATATAGAGTCAACAAAATAATTTTAAAAGTGTAAAAAATATCTCTAAAATAGTACATATATTTATGCATATAAAGATCTTGCGCCCCTTTATACACCGGGGATTAGAATAACTATAGTGATTACTAATCAACTAGCTAGTAGGGTTATTTCTTTTCATATATATAGGGGGCAGCTAGTATAAGCGCTGCCCCCTGTTGGCTAGCGCATCATGCACTGCCAAATGTGGGCCGTTGGATCTGATCCAACAGCCAACATCAACCCCCCCCCCCCGCCTCCCGTGACCCCCCACCTGCCACCCCTTGTCCCTCCACTTGCCGCCGCCTCCCGACCGCCAACCCAGGCCCACCGTCCCCCCCCGACCCCCACCCACCGCCTCCTGTGCCTCCCCCTGCCACCACCCCCCAACCGCCGCCGCCCACCTACCCTCCGCCGCGACCCGCCTCCCCCTTTGATGTGCCGAACTTGTTGCGTTGAGGGTAAAAAAATTTTTTAACGGGCATTTATAATCAACTAATTAAATTAAATAGCGAATTTACAAAACAATGAAAAAAAATTTTAAGGACATAGTGGTTGCCTTGATTTGTTATACTTATGTTTCTATCGGTGTAATTAATTTTTTCAGGTCAAAAATATTTCTGAGTGTAGTCGAGGAGGCCAGATTTGTATCAGTCAGCCAAGAACAAATCTAGTAGAAGATGAGCATTCCGGTAAGAGTTAAGCCTTTGAAAGTACTTTGACTAAATTAAATTTTGATTAGTGCGAATATTTTAGTTGAAAATAATCTAAGTTTTTATAAATTTTGAATTTTTTAAGAATGGACAATCATCAAGATAACGGATATGATGAAGAAGAATTAGGCCAACATATTACAATAGTCTATCCTAGTGTAGAAGATGAGTTTAAATCGAAGGTTGGAATGAAATTTGATTATTTAGACGATGCACTCAACTTCTACAATTGTTATTCAAAAATGGTTGGATTTGGTGTACGTAAACATAGTACAAATTATCATAAGAGAACAAAAGAGTTATGGTCTCAAGTATTTGTGTGTTCTAAAGAAGGACATATAAAAGAAGATGAGGCAGAAAGAGAAATACTCCACAAAGGAAAAAAGAGAAGCCATCCTATAATTAGAGAAGATTGTCATGCACACATTAGGGTAACTAAAAATACAGAGGGCACATGGAAGGTCATGCATTTTGAAGAAGGACATAGTCATGCACTCTTGACACCATCAAAAACTCAATTTCTCAGGTCACATAGGCATGTTATAAGTGTCCACCAAAATTTGATTGACACATTTGGAGAGACTAACATAAAAACTTCTCAACTAATGTTTGTGCTAGAAATTGAAGCAGGTGGGGCTGAAAATATTGGTTATACAGAGAAAGATATTAGAAATGCCCAGACAAAAAGTAAAGAAGAGATAAAGGAAATAGATGCTCAATTATTGTTGGAACATTTCGAGGAAATGAAAGAGATGAATGACTCTTTTTGTATTCCTATGAAGTAGATGATGAGGGTAGATTGAAGCATTGTTTTTGGGCTGATGGAATTGCAAGAAAAAATTATCAACTTTTCTCAGATGTTATGATTTTTGATACAACATATGATACAAATAAATATGCACTTGTTTTGCACCATTACCAGAGTAAACCATCACAAGCAAACAATTACATTTGGATGTGTTTTTTGTGTAATGAGAAGATTGAGTCATTTGTGTGGTTATATGAAACATTTTTGAAATGCATGGATGGAAGGCATCCAGGGGCAATTGTGACTGATCAAGATCCTACAATGGATAAAGCAATTAAATTGACATTTCCTTCAACATTTTATCGTCTTTGCATTTGGCATATCTTTAAGAAGGAAAGTGAAAAATTAGGTGCAATTACTCACAGAAAGGAGTTTTATGAGCCATTCCATAGTTTAATTTATGGTGCCGAAAACAAAGAAGAATTTGAATCACAATGGAGTGTAATACTGAAAGACAATTGCTTAGAGGAAAATGAGTGGTTAAAATCCATATATACAATTCGTCATGCGTGGGTGCCTATGTATAGTAAAGGTATATTTTCAGTTGGTATAAGAAGTTCGCAATGAAGTGAATCTCAAAACTCATTTTACTCAAGGTATGTGAACAAAAAAATAGCCTTATTGAGTTTATACATAGATTTGAGAGAGCTATCAAAAGACAAAGATTGAACAAGGCAAAAGAATCTTTTGAAAACTCATATAAAAGCCTCAAATTGGTCACTCCATTCAATCTGGAATGTAAGATGGCAAAGGTTTATACTCGAAAAATATTTTATAAGTTTCAAGAAGAATTACAATCCAGTTTGGTATGTTGCTCATCTCGTAAGAAATTAGATGAGGAGGATGTTAAACAGTATGATGTAACATGTTACAAATAATAAAGAGTTGGTTGCATGTGTTACTTATAACAGGATTAACACTAGATGCACATGTAGTTGTCAACTTTTGGAAAGTGAAGTTATTCCATGTAGGCATTTGCTGTATGTAGTGAGATTGAATGAGGGGGATATTATATCATGAAGAGATGGACACTTGAAATAGGAAAGGAAGTTGTTTTTTATGGTGATGGAGTGGAACTTTGTGGTGATTGCAACAAAACTTTATTCTCTAATTGAGGAGAATTGCACTGTATATTTAATCGATTGGCCAAAAGCGCATATTTATCATCTGAGAAATTTGACCTCGCCAAACCAAAACTTTTTAGCAATAGAGAAATTGGTAGAAGATGTGGTAGATGATCCACATCATGGAATACAAGTCCAGCATGGAATACAAGTACATCATGAAATACAAGTACATCCACTGGCACAATCAAAGACAAAAGGACATGGTAAAAGATGGAAGAGTGGTAAAGAACTTGCAATAGACCATATGGTAAAAGATAGGTTGTGCCATGGTTATAATAAACGGGGAGTTGGGCATGATAAGTGCACTTGCCCTGCAATTTAGCACATCGGTAATGTTGCCTACCACAACCCTTGTTTTTATCATTGTTATATATAATTCATGTGATTATTTGCCATATTTTGTTTTTAAATATGTAGGCAACAAAATGTTCCATTTAAAAGCGGAGTCGTGGTGTCTATTCAGGGGCATCAGTGCGGTGGTGGCGAATCTCAAAGCAGTGATGCCGAACGATTATGATAGCTCTGAATATGGAAGGAGTGTATAATGTTAGTGATTTGTTACTTGTTTCTGTGAATTGTTATTGACTTTAATTAAATTTGACAAATTTGTAACTTGAAAGTTTGTAATTTTATTCATCATGTGGAAGAAAGTTAAATGAGATGGCTCTCATGTGTTTTAATTCTGATGTGTTGCCGACTTCATCAATATAATTTAAATGTTATAAGAATATATAAGAGTCTGACATTTTTTTAAATTTATAGTTGATCGCAACATTATTTTTTCATCCGTTTACAGAGTTAGGATGCATGATTTCAGAATATTGACTCGAATTGGGACCGAGTCAAGTTTTTATTGACACGAGTCAGGACCTAGTCAATTTTTTATAGACTTGACTCAAGTCGATACCGAGTCAATTTTTTATAGACTTGACTCGAGTCGATACCGAGTCAATTTTTTATTTACTTGACTTGAGTCGATACCAAGTCAATTTTTTATTTACTTGACTCGAGTCGATACCGAGTCTAGTTTTTTTTTTACTCGAGTCGAGCCTAACCGTGGCCGCGAATGGTGGCGGGGGTGGTGGTGGCATGGGGCCGCGGCTAGGCCAGTGGGGGCTGTGGCCGAGGGGGTGTTTGGGAGCAGTGGCTGAGGGGGTGTTTGGGGCAGTGGCCGAGTGGGTGGCAAGGGGCGTGACCGAGGGGGCGTCTGGGGGCCACGGCCAAGGGGACGGCGGGGGTGGGACCAAGGGGGCATACAGGGGCAGTGGCCGAGGGGCGTCTGGCGAGAGGGTGGGAGGGCTGGAGGCGGCGGGCAGGCAGGAGGGTGGGAGGCGGCTGGCAGGTCAGAGGCGGGAGGCGGCTGGCGGCTGGCGGGTGGGAGGCAGGAGGTATGGGGATTATTGGATTAGGTCCAACGGCCCATATTTGGCTGCGCATAATACGCTGCCAAAAGGGGTAACGCATACCGGCTGCCCTTGTATATATAACTCCTAAAAATTATGTGTAAATAAATAAATAAATTGTAATAAACAGCGTCCCCAAAACATCAAACATTTGTCGTGCGATGCAGTCAAACTACCGGCGGCGGACCTTCTAAGGACCCCTGACCAAACTCTCACAAGCGCCAACTCACCTTATACCAAATACCGCAACTAAACACCACCCTTCCCTCTCGCCGGCCCTCGTCCCCTCTCCCCCCCACCCATCCCATCGCAACCGCCGCCTTCACCGTCGTCGTCGTCGGCGAAATGCAGGCCGCTGCCGTCTCCGTCGCCCCCTCCAACCCCCTCTTGAGGCCCCGCTACCCGGCCCACCTCCTCCTCCCCTCCCTCGCCGTCCCCTCCCCGATCCGCCGCCGGCCAGCCGCCCCCGCTTTCTCCGCCTCCGCCCTCCATGGCCCCTCCCCCTCGTGCCCCGACCCCAGGCTGCCGCTGGCGCCGCTCACTTCGCGGTGGATCTCGACGCCGCCACTTGTGCACGCTGGCGGCTCCCGCGATGCCAGCATCGGAGCGAGTGCGGATGGCGTCGATGATAGCGGCGAGAAGTCTGGCTCTCTGGCTCAGACGCTGCAGCTGGGGGCGTTGTTTGGGCTTTGGTATCTTTTCAATATCTACTTCAACATCTATAACAAGCAGGTATTGGGACGTTCTGATCACTGAGTATTTGATCGGATCGCGTTCGTTGTGCTGATATGGATGATTTTTTGAATGCGTTATAAGAAACTAAATCGGAGGCAAGGTGTGATTTAGTTTCTGGTTTTGATTATCTATGGCTTCGATTTGGAACAAGTATGTATTGAGAGGATAATAGTTGTATAGCATATGTATTGATGATTTGTTGAATATATTTTTGGATTCTGATTTTCATTTTGTATGGGTGTGGTTTTGCTTCCGATTCAGATTAAGCATGCATTGTCTTGACCATATATTGATAGGATTGCTCTGGAGAGTTCATTCTGATTAGTTATTTGAGTTGGTATTATGCTTTAAGTTTTGGTCTTTTTGGTATGGATGTAGTTTCTTGTTTCAGAATGATCTGGATCTCCAATTTACATTTTGCTTTTGGGTGTTTCAGGTTCTGAAGGTTTTCCCATACCCTGTAACCATCACGGTGTTCCAATTCGCGGTTGGCACAGTGCTGATTGCTTTCATGTGGCTGTTTAATTTGCATAAGAGGCCGAAAGTTACATTTCCACAGGTGATCGTTCACTCTTTGAAGTGGAATTTGTTACTGCGATTTTTGTTGACTTTCAAAAGTTGTGCTGTAGATTGGTGCAATTATTCCCTTGGCTATCGTGCACACGTTGGGGAACCTCTTCACGAATATGAGCCTTGGAAAGGTTTCCGTTTCCTTCACACATACGATTAAAGCAATGGAGCCCTTTTTCTCTGTTGTTTTCTCGGCCATGTTCCTTGGGGAGGTAATTATGGTTGTTTAAATGAATTTTTCATTGGATTCTTCTACTTTGCATTTGGGGGTTTGACAGGAGTTTGTTTGAGAGCAGTAGCTTACATGTTCAATGCTTGTTTAATATTGTTTTGATGTTACTTTACACATTGGTTCAATCTCTACGTGTAGTTTCCTACTATTTGGGTTCTTTTGTCTCTGATACCAATTGTTGGTGGAGTGGGGCTGGCATCACTTACTGAAGCTTCTTTCAATTGGTTCGTGAAAAGTTTTTATTTAGCTGGTTATAAATGTAATCAATGTATGATTATTTACATTTCTTTTAATCAAGTGTACATGCATATTCTTTCATTGCATGATGTTCTTTTTTATATATTTGGAATGAAAAAGTTGCAAGAAAACAACAAAAAACCTTACGGAAATATTCAAATGTGAGGTCTAACCTCTCTTATGTCTTGTAGTTTTTTATATTCTATTTTACTGGTGAGCGTATGCAGTTTATGAGCAAAATTCTGTAAGAGAAATCTTTCTTGTTCAGTGAATCACTTTGCTAAGATTATGTTTAGTGTTGCCAAGTACAAGCTAAATCATTACCTTAGAATTTGTAATTTGACTTGTTTGATATTACAGGGCTGGTTTTTGGAGTGCAATGGCTTCTAACGTAACAAACCAATCTCGTAATGTTCTCAGTAAGAAGCTTCTGATAAAAAAGAGGTACCCATACTAGACTCAGCGAGAGGCACAAACCTTACATCTCATACTGTTTTATTTTTACCTGGGAATTTGTTCCTGAGACATTTCCTTTATTGTTGTTTACTGTGAACATAGCATGGATCAGGGCGTTAAGACTTGAACTTTGATTTTTTTTTAATTTGTTTATGTTGATGTTTTATACCTCAATTTGTGGTAGAAAATTAATGAGGTTGAAGTTCCCTTATTACTAATCACGAAGGCATTTACAGGAGTCTTTGGACAACATAAATCTCTTCTCAATAATTACCATTATTTCATTTCTGCTGCTAAGTCCAGTCGCTCTGTTCATGGAAGGTGTGAAGTTTACCCCTGCATTTGTGCAATCTGCTGTAAGTTTTATTAGAATTCCTTTATTGTTATCTATCATGATCATTCCTTATTTGATAAATTTTTTACTTCATTTTTTTTGTAACCTATAGGGCTTAAATTTGAATGAGATATATGTGCGATCTCTTCTTGCTGGGCTTTGTTTTCATGCCTATCAACAGGTAGGTTCCAAATTCTCTATTTTTTCTTTTGGTATGAGCTTCATATAGGACTGATATCCTACTTGCTAAAAAATAAAATTTTTGGTTTATAATTGATCTATGGTGGCAGCCTATGCATGCCGACCATTGTGATTAGTCAAATGTGTCTTTCATGTGCGTGCAGGCAAAGAATATCAATCGTACATAAAATTCACTCAAATAGGGGTGATCCAAGAAAACTTGTGAAAATTCTGACCTTGAGCTTACCCTAATAACAGAGATCATCTTCTTCCATTGAATTTAAAGCTGCAAAGCTCCATTGTGCTTTATTTTGTTTAATTTATGGCTTGTTCTGGATGTGATGCATGCCACCAGCATCTACAATCACGGTGTTTTGATAGTCCTTGAACACTTGCAGGTTTCCTATATGATATTGGCAAGAGTATCGCCAGTTACTCACTCTGTTGGCAACTGTGTGAAGCGAGTGGTGGTTATTGTGACATCTGTTCTCTTCTTCCGTTCTCCTGTCTCATTAATTAACTCTCTTGGTATTTTTATATCATCACTCTTCCTAATCTTATTGAATGTGATTAAAAATTTTATGATCTAAAATCTAATCTACACTGCAGGAACTGGTGTTGCCCTTGCGGGAGTTTTCCTTTATGCTAGGGTGAAGCGTATCAAGCCAAAGGCTGCTTAAAGTTGTAAGCTTGCTGCCGAAATAATCGGCATTATTTTGTAGAATCAAGGATGTCATTGCTTCAGTGTAATTTTGTGTTAATTTTCCTCAAATCAATTTTAGAAGAACGCAGGACGCTTATTTCAATTTTTAGTCTGAGTGGTTGTATTTCGAAGGATGCTCTATATTGCCTCAGTTTAGATTGGCAAATGCTTTGAATTTTGTTCTACATTTGGCTCAGTTCAGATTGGTTATTGCTTTCAAGTTTCAACAAAGTACTCGGAGTTACATGGGTGTTGCCTTTGCTATCCAAACTAATTTTTTTAGTCGACTTGGGTGGAGAGAACGGCAAAGGCGGATAGGCAGAGAGGTGTAATAAGTAAATTTCACCATTTTAAAATTAAATTTCTGAATCTATCATGCCAAGAAAAGGCAACCATGGTTGCAAAAATCAGCTAATTTCAAGTAGAATTAGTTGATTTAAATCGAATTGAAAAGATTCCACTTCAAAAAAAATATGTAAATTGGTCTATGAATTAGCCGATTTCACTTGATTAGACCCAATTTATGAATTGGTCAATTTAAGCCGATTTGGGAAGACGGGGAGGCGAGGGTGGTGACAGGGGTGTGACAGGGCTGGACCAGCAGGGTCAGGGTAGATTGGGCGGCGGCAGCACAACAACCGAAGGCAATGTTGGCAGGGATGAAAGAAGGACAGTGCATCAGTGATCGGGGAAAGAGAATTGGGGAAAAAGAAATGGTTGATGACGTTCTTGTAATTTTAAATATTTTATTATTAACTTATATAAAATTTATGTGGTACATGATATATTTAGTTCAATATTTTATAAATTACTAAATAAAATATTTCATTAAATATAAAAATATATTATGTCATCAACATTTTATTAAATTCATATAAAAATACTAGAATTAAAGAAATTGAACTTTTGAAAATTTCATGAAAAGTCGAATACTATTTAAAATAATACAATAATTTAAACCGTATCAGACTTAAAGATAACATAGCGGGTACAATCAAGTGGTATAATATGATATCTAAAATTATGATCGCTCTATGCTGATTATTTGTTGTATTTACTCTTAATAATAACACAATTGAAAATTGTGACGGGGTGCCAGTTGGCCGATATAGTGAAGACATGAAATTAATGCAAAATCCTAAAACTACCCTCAAACTAGAAAAAGACACATGCGGCGGCATCTCTCAGCCCATAATATTTGGACAATAAGGAGCAACGTCCATTACGTGTATGGGCATCGTTAGCAGCAGGACCTTTTCAGATGCTTGGGTCTCTACGAGTACCAAGTAGCTAGTTGGGAGGCGACAACACCATAGATAAAACTCATAGACACGTCACCAATGGCAATGGTATTAATGGCTATATATGGTTTGTCAGCTCTAAAAAGCAAAAAGCGTTCAAAGCTCTGAAATCGACACTACCCATTTGTTCTACGCTAGCTGTTCAAGCCGATTGAAGGAGTAGGGACCCAAAACCCAACCTTAATTTGCTCTTGAGCAGTGGCTCTGCTAAAAGCCACGGTGTCCCAAAATTGTCCAGCCTTCTCCAACTCTCTTATCTCCAATACCGGATGAGGTGAATCCAATGCCTTGGATTTCTGTGCACTTTTGGCCCTTCACTTAGATACCTCTGGATAACCAAACTTCCTTCCTCTTTTATCTTCACACTTCCCCTACCTACATATATATTGCCCCCTCAAATATCTTCTCCCCACTCAGTGTCGGCACTCTCTCTTAACTTTTTCTGTCTCTTCTCTCCAGTGTTTTGCATATTTCTTTTGTTTGCTTCATATACTAGAAGACTAGTTTAGTTTAAGAATATGTATAACCGCGTCCATCACCGTCCATGCTTGTATTGCCAGCCTCATACCTACATTAGAATGGTAAGATAAGGAACAAATTAAGGTATAATCTTATATCAGAAAGCTTTGGCTGATTAAGTTATAGCATTCTAATGTTTGGTCTTTGGAATTTTAGGTTCATCATATGATCGAGAGATGCTTGCTTCTCAGAATGTCTCGAGACGATTGCATCCAAGCGCTTGCTAACCATGCTAGCGTTCAACCATTTGTTACAATTACAAGTACGTACATTTTCGATCGTCTCTCCAAACTCTGATACATATTACATAGTACATACACCAGCTAGTACTGTATAACGCTATATATCTACACACTTTCTATATTTTATGTAAGGCTGATGATCTTATTCGAGAATGAATTAATATTGCAGTATGGAGGGAGCTTCATAAAGAGAACAGAAGCTTTTTCCATGCTTATTTCAGGTCTCTGGAACCGAGGCAAGTCAGCTCGTGTAAGTAATTATTCTTTGCATGCACGCTCTTCTTGGTATGATTCATTTTTTTGATTGATGAGGGAATTGACAGGCTAGCTTTTTGTTCATGACTTTTAAGCATCAACTCATTTATACAGTTACAAGTACCTATGATGGTTTCCTCCACTGTCTGCAAAAATTTCGGAGTCTTATAGCCCATCATATATCATTTCTTTCATGTATGTACAAATACCGGTTCTTCGCTAGTTCACTTCTTCTGTTGCATCTAAGTGCGTACCACAGTTTCATGCATAGTTCCTTGTTATAATTCCCCGTAAAAGAGCTGATTCGTTGTTCAATACTGTTTGTAACTAATTATTTAAAGGAGAAATTAATAATGTTTGATCGGTTTGTTTCAGTTTATAAACCAACTCACATGAGAACATTCAAGTTTGGAAGAAGGCAGGCATGGAAGCTAAGGCAGGCTTGGTAGAACAGCATATATTTACTCCATGATCGAACAGCTTGTTTCTTCTTCGGCTATTATACCACAATAAATCCGCTGGGTTTCTCTTAAATGCTTTGAAGGCAATATACGATAGTGGAATTTCTAGCCACAATTATAAATTGCAAAGGCTGCCAGAGTAGTTAATTAATTAGATTAAAAAATAGGAATTCTCTGTGTGTATGAATGAAACTGCTGTTATTTGCAATCCAGATTAAGCGTTTTATTGTAATTTTATAGTAGGCTCTTATATATGAGCTTCAGATGGTATAATATATATCTGCTACAGATCACTGTTTAGCTTCATGAAGTTAATAAGCATTTACATCAGCTGCTTGGCTCAAACTAGATTTGGCTTGTTTTTTTATCTTTACTTACCTTTAGTTTAGTTTACAAGATTAATTTTATTTAAAAACAAGTTAAGCTGTGTTACTTTGTCTGGAAATTACAGTACTAAAAATTATGGCTTTCCTCCACACTTTTAAAAGCGATTACCACTTTTTTCCACATCAACTTTGGCAGCCGAGAAAGAGTTTAGATTTTCTTATATATCTGGAGCTAAACATGGATTTATTTTGCTCTTGTTTTAATTAACACTGAATATGTAGAGATCATTTTTTCTTTTCCATGTCACTTTTCTCTTTAATTAATTTAAGAGTGGTATAAAATTTCTCTACGTTTTTAGGCGTGGAAAAAAAGAAGAAAATTAATACATACGTACCCCAAAATATAAAAAGAAATTTAGACTTTTTCTTCACTAGGAAAATTAGAGTACATCACTTGGGATGCGGAAAAAAATCATTTTTTATAGTGATATAAACTAAAGAAAAAATTAGTATTAGCTAACATGAATATTCTTACACCTACTCGAGTAAATAGGAGTCATTAGATTAAAAGGACGACTAGATTATGAAGACAACTTCATCTAGTTTAAAAAATAATAAGTATATGATCTTGATAAATGGTTAGATATCTTTTTAGCTGACACGGGTATATAAATATTTGAGACAATCACCTGTGGGAGGGATTCAAATTTATTATTTACATGTGGGAGGGACGAACTTAATATATTACGATGGGAGGGAAATATAATGTAGATGATAAATATACCTTTAAAATTAACTTTTCCGATGAGAGGAGTTAAGGTTATTGGGGTGGGTCAGTCTAAGGTAGATGGTAAAAAAAAAGAGGGTCGAGCTTACTGTTACAACCTTGATTCATGGTGTAACACCCCGTTTCGGTTGATCCGCGAACCAACCTAGAAATGCTACAACCTAACCGTTCGCTAATCTATTTAATTTGGTTAAACCGACCCGGATCTAACCTCAGTGTCTTAAGATGGTGATGTAAGCATTCAATGGATGGATGAAATGCTCAAGTACTATTGTGGTTCTAGATGCATGTTATGATATACAATCAGTATAAAACAAACCAAACAAGTGAAAAGTTTAAAGAAAATAACTAATTTTTAAACAAAAAGGATAGAGTCTCCCTAAAAGTATAATAGGGACTACCATGTCAACAACAAGCAGTATATATATATATATATATATATATATATATATATATATATATACAAAAATGCTACAGTGCGCTGCAGTCTTTTTGCAGCGCACTGTCAGCGCACGGCCCACGGGCCTCAAACCAGAGCTCCACCCACCCGACCCGTTTAACCCGATCCGACCCCGCCGCCTCCGCCCGCCCGCCGCCCTGCGACCGACCCTCCCCGCCGCGGCTTCCCTGGCAAGCGCCGCCCGCGGCCCTGCTCCAGCCCCCACCGCGACCCGACCAACTACCGCCCCACCGTGGCCCGCCCGCCCGCAGTGGCCTCCCAAGCCGCCTGCCCCTCCGCCGCGGCGGAGGGGAAGGCGGCTTCGTGGGGCCATGGCGGCGGCGGGCGGGCCGCGGCGGGGCGGTAGGTTGGTCGGGTCGCGGTGGGGGGCTGGGAGTAGGGCCGCCGGCGGCGCTTGCTAGGAAGCCGCGGCGGGGAGGGTCGGTCGCATGGCGGCGGGCGGGCGGCGCTGTCGGCCGGTGGTGCTGTTTGGGGGAGCCACGGCAGGGGGGTCGGTCGCATGGCAGCGGGCGGCGGGCGTTGGGCAGGGCGGCGGGCGGCGTTGGGCAGGGCGTCGGGCGGCGTCGGGCGGGCGGGCGGCGGGCAGGGCGGCGGGCGGGCAGATCGGGCTGGTCGGGCGGGTTGGGCGGGTCTGGCGGGCCGGAAAACGGGTCCAGAGGGGGTGGGTGGGTGGTTTGATTGTGGGCCGTCGGATCGAGATCCGACAGCCCACGCGAGGTAGCACCAATGCGCTGCCAAAATAGGGCAACGCACTGTAGCGCTGCCCTATATATATATATATATATATATATAACAATAAAAATAGAAAACACAGCAAAAAACCTAGCATTTTCTATCTACATTTCAATTATCATCACTTCTGATCTTTTGAACCAAGTCTAGACTCCATTGTTCAATCTATTTATTTTTATTCATAATTTTCAATCACATGCTAAATATTTTATCAGATCAAAGAAATAACATTAAATAGCGTCATTCACAGCAAGTCATCATTCAACATCATCAATTTCATTCGGCAAGTACATGTGTGCATCGTATATCGCTACTCCTTCACAATCCCAACAGTGCTCAGTCTTCAAGATTCTCACCTACGTAGATAATAAAAAATTGTCAGTAGCAAGTGTTACGAATCTAGAAATAACTAATAACAAGCTAACACAGCAGAGCTGACTCTCCTCTTAAATGAAAACATTCTTATTTTTCCTTATAGAATCTCTTATAAGGGCACTAATTAGAAGTCGTCGGCCTCGACTCAATAGTGTCTCATTCTATCGTCATCTCATTCTTTGACAACTTTAAAAGTATCCCTTGCACGAGAAAATTAATTTTTGTTCTTTCAGCCCTCTACATCCTCTGTATCACTTCGAGTACTCGTAAGCATGCGCCTTCAATACCCTTTGAAACTACAAGTTTGGACATGCGCTGCATTGCAGTACTCGTAAACCTCTATACTTCTCCAGGTTTGAGGAACTCAAAGGTGGAGTTGTCAGGATCTATCGGGAATGGAATATACGATCACCAATCCATAGCCTGCTTTGACTAACACGCTCCCGTGTAGTTGTCTGTTTTCCTTTGTCTCACATTTTACTGAAAACTCGAGAAAATACATGTACATAGGTCTGGGTAGAATTTGTAATTAATAGGCCCGAAGGCATCGTGATCTAGATCTGAGTTTTTAAAAACAAGCTTAAGGGATCTTATCTTCGAGGGTTATTAATCCAAAAATTTGGTGCGACTAAATGACCCGTGTGGAATGGGATACAATAAATCCACCACTCGACATGTCTGCTTACCTATTGAAAACAAAACATGATAGAGTAGAAGAATCAAACCATAAACAAGTCATAAACGGACCTGATAAAAGCTCCAATCGTGTTCTACGCGCCTAAGCAGTGAGCTCCTCCTCTGCACCTACACATCAAAACTAAAAGCTAACGCTCGCTATGATGCATTCACACTTCCTATAGAACACACACATCAATGCACACATCATATCAAATCACATGTCAATCCATATCAGATTTTTCTAGGCTATATTGCATTCAATACATGCTTAATTTACTTAATTAATTCTTTAGCATTCTTTTTATTACAATTCAAATCACATAATTCATTTTTATTTGCAATAAAAATATTTATCATATCAATCAATCAAATCATAACATGTTGTGTTGATAATTATTACTTTTAAGTAATTAAGTTGGAGTTAATTATACATCGTGTTGTTGGCAATCAACGATGGCTAGGGTTTGTCGTACGGGTCGAGGCTTGAATTTGGCACCCGACAGCGTCAGAAGTTTGATCGGGTTCGTTTAGATGAATTCGGTTGAAGATCCAACAAATTTTTGCGAATCTGGTTTTCCGGCGATTTTCGACTATTTTTGGCCATTTTTGAATAACTTTTTCAATGAGGTAATCAGGGCAATGGGTCAGCTTCGGCTTGGCAAGGGCGACCCAATGGTGGTGGTGGTGAGGGTGATAGTGACGGTGATGATGGTCGGCGGTGTCGATTGGCTTTTGGCTAGCCTCAGTTGGAGGTCAAGGGTCGAAGGGGGAAGGTGTTGACTATACGGTGGTGGCGGTGGAGCGGCGCGGATGACAACGAATCAATTTTAGGACGCTCATCACTTGGGTGTGGAGTCGAGACGTCGTGGAGGTTGGACAACGACCGGTGAGTGGGGGAAAAGCTCGATGACGGCCCGGCGGTGGTTGGCCACATAGGTTGGCGGTGGTGCGGCAGCCGGAGGAAACGTTTACGGTGAGGACAGGGTGGCCTCGGGGTTTAGGGGGATGAAAATGGTCGTGATGAAGGTTGGGTGGCAATCTAGTAAATAAAAGTTGGCTCGACTCTGATTCAAAACAGAAATAATAACTAATTCGTAATAAATTCTAAAAAAATCCAAAAAATAGGAAAAATCTCATAAATTATAATGCACACTATAACATCAAAATGATATATTCTATAACTAATAATTCACCTAAACTGCTCTATAACATGTCTTAATATGTTATTGAACCAAAAATAATTCTAATATCAAACACATAAAAAAACTAACGGCATACTGTCATATACTCTGATAACTAATTCCTCATCATCTTTCTAACATCATCATCATATACTCGGGTACGCTTGACCCTCATTGCTCATAACGCATGACTGGCCTCGACTTAGCACGCGGGTCATGAAGCTGAGTTGACTCAAACATAGTTGCAAAAATCGGAATCAGGATCTGAATTGGTTTCCGAGGGAGTCATTGAATCAGATCGAATCAGTCTAAATCAGTCAGGAATTGGTTCAGTTGAATCAATCCAAATCGATCTTATACAAAAATTTTAACTTAGTCAAAATCGGTGAGTTATTAGTTATAGAACATATTATTTTTATATTACGAAGTGTATTATATTTTATGATATTTTTTCATATTTTTTGGATTTTTTGAATTATTTAGAGTTAGCTATTATTTTGACTCGAGTCGGAGTTGAGTCAACTTTTAATTATAAGAATGCACCTGTAATTATTTTTGATAATTGCGTGAACTACCCCCCGAGCAGCCCACTCCCCCGTCCCGCATTGCTCGCCCGGCCACCCTCGCCGGCAAAACTCCTCCCCCCGCCCAGCCCCTCGCCGCCTGGCACCTTGGCTGCTCCCCACGGCGCTGAGCCCTCGCTGACCCTACTCGACCCCTCGCCTCCCCCCACCCTAGCGCCAGATCTCCCACCCCCCACCCCGGCTCTAGCCTTGCCTCACCCAACCCTAGCCCCCGCCTTGCCTCCCCCACCCTGGGGACGAGATCTCCCACCCCACCCCACCACCCTCCTCCCCCATCCCTGGCCCAGGCATCAGATCTTCCAACCACCCCTCCACCCACCAGCTCCTCCCCCACCCCTGCCCCGATCCCCGTCGCCAGATCTCCTCCCTACCCCGTGGCCTCCCCAGCCCCTGTGTCTCCCCCGGCCCGGTGTCGCCGCCCCTTTGCAGCCGTCGCTACCTTCGCTCCCCCCTGTTGGACTCGGCTGATTCGTCGACTTGGGCAGAGAATGGCTGATTCTCGGTCCGATTTTTAGCTCCTCTGATTCAGCCTCTTTTTAACTCGGTTTTCCATCGGGCCGATTTTTCAACTATGGACTCAAACTGACGGCTGAACCGACTGGTTTGTTATTGTAAAACTTTGACTCGAGTCACGGGTTTTACACATGGACTGCCTAGATACCTACGGTTTGTATGTTGTTCCTAAGTATACTCAGCCATGGTAGCTGGTGCTATTCTAGCGGTGGAAATAACTTACACTTACTAACATGTGTTGTAGTTGCAGTGATAACCAAACATTGATCCTAAGAGGCTATCATGATACCAATGAATGCTATTAGGCTCCAAGAAGTAGAATCAAGCATTACCGAGGTTAGGGTTTTACCCAGCTTGTAGTTTTCCTGGTTCGGGCCAATCTCGAGTCAGCTCGAATGGGTTCGAGCTAAACCAATTTTCACACCATGAGTATAAGGCTCATATAGACGTATGAACATGTTATTAAGGCTGAGTATGCCCGAAATGTAGATAATAGTTTCGGTTATCCTATAATAGAACATAAGTTATCATTATATACATGAGATATATAGATTTTTATGTGTGTTAGCCAAGGGTAATAGATCTAGGTCATAGCAACATTTAGTATCTATTTCGGTTTTTCAAGGTATCTCTTTTGTATGCAGCATAGGGATTTTAGACTATCAGATTGCCCCTATTGGGCCTAGCTTAATTTGAGTCACATATTTTCATCTGATTGAGTTCAGCGTTTCGAGGCACATTTAGCCTTTTTACCTCTATTTCCGCTTATACAATCGTTTTTAGGCCTCGAGTCAGTTTTGACTTTGAACGGTCTCAATATGAACTTTCTGCCCACTAGGCCCATGAGTGGCCGACTATTTAGATCTTGCCATGTGGCAAGATTTGGACCGTTAGGAAAATTTAAATAAAAACTCAGCTTTTATCTTCCACCATATCAGATATTTGTACCAGACCACCACCGCCACTTTGGCTCGCCGCAAGCGAGTTTTCGGCCCTCCTTCGGCCACTAGACTGATCCGTTTGTGATCGTTTTGTGGCCGACTACCGACCAGGATCCACCACCGACATTGGCACAACTGCATTTGCCGCCGGTGGAGTATTTTTGTCATTAGGCTATCACCGGCACCACCACTTTTGAGGTATTTTCCTGCGGTGAGTCACCTCCAGTGAGGCCAACCACCAAGATAGCTCCCTCTCGTCGAGGCCGATATTTTGAGATCAGCCCCATTCGTCCATTTTCCTACCAACTAGCGGTCGGACTTCATCGGTTGTCAACACCATCACACTCCCCATCCTCCCCTCTGTCGATCATGACCGGCAACAGCCTTCACCGCACCGCCTTTGAAGTTTACAGGTGGTAGACACCACCTGCCCCGTCGGGCCTATTTACCTACGTACACGTCTGCTTGCCATGTTGTGTCTGCCCAACCCGGTTTGCCACAATCACATCAGCTCTGTTCACGTCCACTGGGTTGCCCAAGCTGTGTCTGCATCCAGCTACCCGGCCTAGCTGACCAAGTCCAGCCCAACCCAACTCAGCTGCTCTACTCAACCGAGTCAACTCGGGTGACTCGCCTGAATTGAAGGAGCAATATTTAGCAATGAAAATTTATTATTCTACCCTCTAATTTTTGCCAAGCAGTTGATATAAATTTGTGTAAGCCTGCTGCAAGCTGTATTCTACTTTTCTTTTGATAAAATATATAGTTGGAGATCACTTGAATGTAATGGTTTTATCTGTAAGAGGAATCAAAGAAAGCTCATTGTGGGACTTTGCACCGGTGCTGCAGTTACTACATTTTGCTTGATTCTCGCCATCTTAATCATGTTCATTCGACGATCTAAGAAAAGGGTGAGGGTTATAATAGGTAACCAATTTCAATTAGTTGTACGTTTCTCTAACTTATAATCAGTTGTTATTAACACTGCAATGACTGTCATTCATATACATCTTAAACTTACACTAATCCGCCATTCTTCAAATTTAATTATGTTCGAAGACTTATATATGGGATACATTTATTTGTTTAAGATTTACGATTTCATCATGCACTTTTATCTTTTGCTTACTACAAGACCATAAGGATGTTAATGCAGGATACTTATTCATGACCACCCACTGCGGAATGGCTTGCCTTACATAACGCCCGGAACCTGCCGCTTCTCCTACTCCCAACTCCGCCGAACCATCGACCGCTTCTACCCTGCCAACAAGCTCGGCCAGGGAGGCTTTGGCTCCATCTACCGCGGCCAGCTCTTGGGCTTCGGGCAACTCATCGCCGTCAGCTCGTCGCTATCAACCTCATGAACAAGCTCGCCCTTTCCGCCATCACCCCTCTTGTGACCGCATCGTCTCGTTGCTTGGCTTCTCCTTCGACCACCGCCGCTACCTGCTCCTCCTCTACGAGCTCATGCCCAACCGTAGCCTCCAGGATGCGCTCCTCGACCGCTACTGTCCGAAACTCATGCCTTCGAGCCGGCAGTTCTAGGTGGCTCTGGGCGTTGGTCGGGCCCTCCTCTTCTTCCACTGCGACTGCGATCCCCCAATCGTACAGGACAACATCAAGCATAACAACATCCTCCTTGACCAGAGACACCAAAATCGTGCATTCACCCGGAACACAATAAGTAGGTTTTATTGACATAATGAGTTTGAAGTAATAAATGGTTCAAAAGTGCATCTCACAATGGATGGTGTGGATTAAATCAAGTATTGAGAATGATTGATCTGGATTAGATCAAGTGTTGTAAAGATTGATGGCTAGGATTAGATGCAATAAAATGTAATGAATGGTGTAGATTTAATAGTTGTTTTTGTTGTCTGTATTATCCAAAATAGTCGGGAATTTCTCCCTCTTCCGGTGAACTCTGTATAAATTCTACAAAAGTGTAATGAATGATTAGAGATCATTAGTTCTAGTTCATAATGTTCTTAGGTTTGCTGATCCATGGCCATGGAGCCTATTTGTGGCTTACTATTTTGTTTGAAGAGATGTCACTGATGAGTCATATTATGTCATTGTTAACAAATATTATGTCGTTAAAATGTCACTAATGAATTTACAAATTATAATTTTTCAAACATGTACAACAAAAATATGTAGCAATTATTTATCAAATTTGTATGTTATGAAACACAATGAACAAGTTTGCTAATTTATGGCCATAGAGCCTAATCCTAATTGTAACTAACACTTTTGTCTAAAGAGATATCAATTATGGGCCACATTGTGTCTTTGATAACAAGTACTAAGTAATTAAAATGTCATTGCTGAATTTACCTGTTACCGTTTTTAAAACTTGAACATAAAAATTATTTAGTAATTATTTGTGTAGGTTGTATGCTATTTAATACATATAACTAGGTTTGCTGATTCACAGTCATAGAACCTAACTGTGGCCAACCTTTTTATCTAAACAAATGGTTTGGATCTTTCAAATCATTGCCGCAAGGGATCCAAACTGATTTTTTTCTGATCCTTTCATAAAAAGATTTATCTCTTCTTAAAAAATAGGAGGTAGAAACCATAAATATTTCTTTTTCAATACATCCTTGGAGTTGAAAACCTCATTCAAGAATTTTTTCGATCAAATTCATAGGAATCAATAGAAAAATTTTTGAAATATCTTTTTTGTTCCTCCCGTAAAAAGGTATATTCTAGGGTTTTCGATTTATCCGAAGAAAATAGAACTTTGAAAAAAGGAGATAATAACAAACAAAAAATAATCTAATAAAGAAAAGTAATGTTATATAAGGTAGGATACTCTAGTAGTTTTAGTGATAGTCATATATAAATAAGAAATATATGTTGTTATATATAAATATAACTATCTATGTTATATACTCTAGTATTTTATTATACCCAAAACACAAAATGAAATTGGGAAAATCCATAGAGATTTCTATAGATCATTTCTCAATTTCACGAATAAGATCTAAGTATCATAATACTTGATCTAATGAAAAGATAAATCTATCAACTAATAAGCAGGTTGTTTATTCACAGCCATAGAACTTAATCATAGTTGGCCCATTTGTCTAAATAGATGTCACTAGTAGTGCATATTGTGTAATGATGACAAGTAACGTCTAATTAAAATGTCATTGGTGAATTTACATGTTGCAATTTTTCAAACTTGTGCAACAAAAATATGTAGCCATTATTTTTATCTAAACAGGTGTTAGTGATAGCGCACATTGTGTCATTTCTGACAAGTAGAGTGTAATTAAAATTTCATTGGTGAATTTACATATTATAATTTTTCAAACTTGCATAACAATAGTATTTAGTAATTATTTGTGACTAACAATTTTTTTTGCAGAGATGTCACCGATGGGCCACATTTTGTCATCGATGACAAGTAACAGATGATTAAAATGTCATTACGCACAAAAACTATGTAGTAATTATTTATCAAGGTCATATGTTGTGTAATATGTATAAGCAAGTTGCTTATTTATGGCCATAGAACCTAATAGTAGTCAGCCCATTTATCTAAAGTGACGTCAC
The DNA here is from genome assembly GCA_033002965.1 of Piper betle. NCBI lineage: Eukaryota > Viridiplantae > Streptophyta > Magnoliopsida > Piperales > Piperaceae > Piper > Piper betle. The sequence goes on along the minus strand of JAURVB010014573.1, from coordinate 14,567 downwards.
TGTAGCGCATATTGTGCCATTAATGACAAGTAACATGTGATTAAAATTGTCATGGGTGAATTTACCTATTGCAATATTTCAAACTTGCACCACAAAAATATATAGTAATTATTTGTGAAGTTTGTATGTTATGTAATACAATAAAGAGGTTTAGAGATTTATGGACATAAAGTCTAATTGTGGCCGACTCTTTGGTCTAAAGAGATGCTGCTGGTCCCCCATATGATGCCATTGATGACAAATAACATGTAATTAAAATGTCCTTAGTGAATTTACCTGTTATAATTTTTTAAACTTGCACAAAAAATATGCATAATATTTTGTACATGTGATTAAAGACATAAGCCACAAGCAAATATTTAGCAAATATATAGATATCATCAATGGAATTTTATAAATGTGATAAATGTTATGGATGACACTGTTAATACCATAAATTACATATTTCTGACAATTAGATTACTTAACTTAGTGACAATTAATTATCTCTAAATATACACTATCTAGCTGATACATCTATTATTTTATATACTAATAATCTAATAATCTCATAAACTAAAATAATCTTAAATTAAGACTTTATATTTTTATATAAACCATTTTAAAAATTTTCGATTATTATTTTAGTTATTAATTTTCTTAAAAATTAATTGTGAAATTGTATTTTTTATTAATTAAAATCGAGTTTTAAATTGTTAATTTGAGCGGACACAAGCTCATCATGCTCACTTAATTTAAGCTCAAATTAAACTTTGCATCAATATTTTATATGAATATATAAACAAATTTAGTTTAATCATATTTGTTGGCAGATTCATTAGGGGTATACCCAGAAGGGGTGAGCCCCACTCCAAATAAGAAATCTTGGCATTATCTTATTAATTAAGATAAGTACAAGATTTACTAGCTTAGTTCTTAGCTCTAATCTTATTAATTGAAAAAAGTACTGAGTGACAAGTTATGTAGGACTCGTAATACTTGATATTTATAAATTGGACATAAAATGGGACTGCCTAGGAACTCGAACCAATGACGATGAAGTAGGGTTGAGAATTTAGGTTATGAATTGAAGGTTCTTTTTGCTATTGTGATTGTACTTCAATCTATGAGATGACTACTGAGTTTCAATTCGATCGACTTCCGCTACAAGACGCATTTCCATGTTCTAGATTATTAAATTTAACAAATATTGATCTACAGGTTACTTGTGAGGAGTATTAGAATATATATTTTATATCGAAGGGAATCACGTGTAAAGATCAATATACACTATCAATACATACGGGGAGGACAAACCTTCTCAAAGTAATCAGTGATTTTGAATTAAGAGGCCCAAGGTGCACTTCCATAATAAGTAGGCCCATTACAAGAAATTGAAGTATTAATGAAGACAAAATTTGTCTCCCATATAAAAGAAATTTAAAGAAAACTTAAATGACAATATTTTTTCTAACAATTTTAAATTTTAAGTGGCATTTTTGTAGTGAGGTACTTCAAAGGGCGGGCTAAGGCTTGTTAGAATCTTGCACTGATCGGTCATCTAACTATGAAATCTATAAATATGTCGTTCAATTTGTTTCCACATGATAAAGTGGATTTTGGCAGATAATTGTATACTCAGTTAAAAATAAATGTATCATCATCCATCAAGAGGCAAAAAAATGCAGTGGAAAATGTTGTCAGATGATCATTACTGCAGCGGAAACTCTTAATGTTTGTCACTAGCTACAAATTAAAATTGAAAGAATAAAATAGACATCTTCCCACCTTAAACTTATAAATTAATGCTTGCATGAACAGTAACCAAACAATACAGTTTCGATCGAATTACAAATAATACAACTCTTTCGTTTAAAACATAGTGAACAACAAAATTTGCAGTTTGGCACTCAACTGAATCTCAAGTTTTTAGTTGACTGTTTCAAAGACTACTCATGTATAATACAATCAGTACGTGGCCATTTTAGTTGGTGGGAGCATTGTGTGATTTGCTGATCAGCACTTGACACCGATAAATCCACCACATAACTTTTTCCTAAATAGAAACCATTCATACAGGTTGAAACCCAGACGCAAATGAGAGGAAGAAGCGTCACATTTTTTGTGTAGTTGTTGAGAAACGCTTTCCACATTTCCCATGGTGCAACTTGCATGCTAAAGCCAATATCTCTCCTTGTAATTGACCTCTCCAAGACACACTCTTCCTTCCCTTCCATTAATCATCTCAAATTTTGTAGCCTTGCTACCTTTGGACAGTGGAGAGATCTCAACAGTACTGGGCAGCAGCTGGGAAGATTGCTAACTTGCTTGCAAGTTCTCACATCCAACCATGAAAGGTGACCTCTTTTCCATGTTGCATGAATTAGGTAGATTTGTATTTGGTGTGATTATAATTTTAGTATACATTTGGACGAAGTTGGTATATACATGGTATCGGAAGTCTCTTGTATCTTTATTCCAATAGAACATTATCCATCGAGAAAAGGCTTTAGATGGGAGCTGCTGTTCTTGATATTGGCATTATGATTCATGATCAGAAGAAAGCATCCATGCCGGTTCTTTGTTCCTCTTTAGAAAGATTTAACTCCAACTTTTTTCTTTCCCAGTGATCTTCTACTGTATATCATGCACTAATTAAGAGGAATTGTTGTTGAAAGCCTGGAACTCCACTTCACAAGCGTGGAGTGTCGCTTGGAAGAAAAAAACCGTTGAGTCTCACATATGTCTACGAGTGATATATTACATATACTAGACAAGATGCAGTGCTTTTATATCTAGCTATGGCGTATCCTAAAGTAGGATAGACTATAATTAAATAATGAGGGATAAATTATAATAAACTAAAATTTTAAAAATGGACTCGATTTTTAAAATATACTCTAATTGTTTTTTTTAAAATAAAATTGCAATATTTTATTTGGTTAAATTTTTACTTCCCATCGAGTGTGAGTCGTTTGACTCCTTTTTCTTTATTAATAATAGTTTTTATTTTCCAAGTTATTGATAATAATTGATATTATGATTATGGCTACGAGGGGACTTTGTAAATCTTTCTTGAAAACTTTGAAAACTGGAGCATTCTACGATATATTTTCATTTTTCTTCCCCAACCCTTGTCCCAATCTTTGTTGGGTACCACCTCATATTGGGCATTTGAATTGACAGAACATCACAGGAAAAAAACAAAGTGGTTAACATTTGCGTTGGATGTGATAATGGTCAGGTTGACATCCTAAATGTCCACTTCTACACTTGTGTCCCAGCAGCACTTGCTAGGAAGAAGTTTGTTTTGCATAGTTTTGAGTCCCATCTATTGGTGCACCAATAGCCATATTCGTAAAAGAAATATCTTAATTTTCGTACTTAAAAAAAAAATTAGCATGAAAATTTTTTCACGTGGAGAGCTCCTTGGAGAAACTATGATCATACCGACTAGTCCCCATGAACTTTAAATGATACTATTCAGTGAGCTACACCTTATGGCTTAGATAGCTTAATTATATGAGATACCTACACCTTTAATTTGGAATTTTTAGTGGGTCCTATATAATTAAGTTTATATGTACAAAAAATATAGTGCATAAATAAGATGTTGATAAATTTTTATCTTTTTTAAATATAACATTTTTTAGATTTTTTATAAAAAGAACATTATATGGATAATTAATATAAACATGTTAAAATTATTAGAATGATTTGAATATCTATAAGTATTTTAAATATTTATTTTTTGCATTTATCTAGGTGAATTCTAAGTATTGGGATCCATTAAGTTATGCAGAATAGAAGATGTAATTAGCTCACGTAACTCAGTTATATATGAGGTATAGCTTATGTATATAAGGCACATTTTTAATATAATATATCAAATTGATCCTACTTTTTATGTATTGATTTTTTTAAAAAAGCATATTTTTTATCCCAATAGATAAAAATATGAAAAATAAATATTGTGGTTTGACATACCAATGATATATACATTTATCATCGTCACACTTATTTTGATTAATAAATTTGGTCACACATTACGCTGGTCTAATTTCGTTGTTCAATGCACAACATTTACCAACAAATTGAGCCTATCGAGGGCTTTCACATCCAAAACTCAAGAAAAGTTAGTACTTTTTCATTAGATATTTTATATATGAAATAGAGCCATTGTGAATCAAAGCCATTTAGTTCAACATAAGATCATGATCAAATTGATATTTTGCAGGTCACCTTATGATGACTTATCTAATAATTTGCAAAGTATGCATATCCGTATCTACCAATCAAATCAGTACATTCCAATGCATAAACCATGTAGCATTATTTATAACAATTTGTACCCAACAATTTATCCTTTTCCTATCATTTGCAGCAGTGAGGTCCACCCCATGTAGTCTAGTGTCCATGTGCCAATCAAAGTGCCCAGTTCTTGTTTCAAAAAAGAAAAAAATGAGCATAGAAGAAAGAAAAAGATACCCAAGAGGCAATAATAAAATGAGGATATTGAAAAATGGATGATGCACTTGTTCGTATGTCTGACATCCGCAGAATCTTGTGAAGACCGACATCTTTTAACGAAGCAATCTATCTATTTGAATATCTATACAAAACCCATTAGATTAGTTAAGATTATTGTCATTTGTCAACAACAAGTCCCTTCTTCAAATCTGCGAGTCCGACCAAACTTGCGTGTAAAAAATGGCGGTTTGCTTTGCCCCAGAGATGGGGACGTGGCGGCCATCGCTTCCCCCCATCTCCTCCTCCAACAACGTGAAACCTGAAAATACCTGCTTGTCTGAAAAGGTATAGCTAAAAACCCATCTGCGTAATTTTGTTTTCCCTCTATCTTTTCATGCAAGCCATTTGTTTATCTTCTGTAGCTGAACCTTTTTCTTAGAGAGAGAGAGAGAGAGACAGAGAGAGGGAGGGAATCAATGGTGATAAAGAGCTGCTTATGATCAAAGCATGCGGTTTTCATCCTTCTCCCTTGTCTTTTATCTTTCTCTGTTTGGATGCCTTCTCTCTCTTGATTGAATGCTAAGGAACATTTCTAGTCTTCCGTCAAAGGGAAGAAGCAAAGCATCTCATTTACGGTGCCTGCATTTGCTTTATGCCTTCTGATTCTTCCGAGTAAGTATGTGCCTTTCTTTTGCCAGAATTTACCCAGGATTGTTTATGGTCATTTATTACATTTTTTCCCTCTCACTGGAGAGCCTGTTTAAAGTTCAAAATCTGTTGATCTTTTCTTTTTCATTTGTAGCAGTCAAGGCCACTTGTTTGTTGTTCTTCCCCTTGCATTGTTTTTCGTTGGCATGGATAAATTTTTCTGGGTGATCTTTGGTTCTTGAAGGAGTGTTAACTTTCATTAATTCCTTCACCGAAATATTACATAACATTTCTTTGGTCATCTTTTTCTTTTCAAGCTTTATGCTGAAATCATTTAACTATGAAAATGTTTCCTATTGAACATTCAAATGTTTTTGCTTCTCTATATGATGAAGTTGTTTTCCCCTCCCTAGGAGGCCCTCACACCGTCAGCCTTCACCTTCCTCAAGTTCTTTTCTTTACTAGTGTAACTTTTTCATCTTGTTTTTCTTCTTGATTATCCAATTTTTTGGGCAAGCTTTGAATCTGTTTTACCTATTTTGTGGAACTTTGAAGGAATGAAATTGAGGACAGCTGATTCTTGTACATACATTTATTTCAATAAGCATTGTGCAAGGAAAGCTACAAAATATCAAAATTTTCATTTTTTAAAAAAATAATTCCATCATGAATTGGGTATCAGGATCTTCCCACAATTCTTGGCAGCCAGTCATGACTACGAATTCAACTGTGCCCAGTTACTGGTTAAACTGGAGGGTTGCAGTATGCTCAATCTGGATTATTTTGTCTTTGGCTGCCGCATCATTTATTATATGGAAACATGAAGGTCTCAGCCGTAACAGGCCTAATAGTGGAGAGGTATCGGAAGAACCAAGAGGTGGTCATTTGTATGAAGAAGAATGCTGGAGGACTTCTCTCAAAGATATTCATCCTGTTTGGCTTTTGGCTTTTCGTATATTTGCCTTCGTTCTGCTTACAACTCTGCTTATTGTCAATGTGATTGTTGATGGAGGTGGCATACTCTACTTCTACACTCAGTAAGTTTTTGTTATCTATCCCTTATTATTAGCTTTGTTCATAAATAAAGACATTTTCTTCATACTTAGAATATTGTGTGCTTAACTGAGGCTACAAGTACAAGGTTTGATTTTATTCATTGCTTGAAGGTTCACTTTTCTCTGTTTAATGATCTTTCAGCTTCTCATTGGATTTCGATTCTAATTCAGCAATTTAGAAGTAAAGTTAGTGATATGTTAAGAAAAGAGCACTCTCAGCTAGTCATATTGAAAAAAAAAAAAGAACTATGGATGAAATGCTTGCTGAAGTTATGCAGCAACTCTCAAACTTTCTAGGACACTGTTTTTTCTTTGCTGATATTGGTTATTATTACTAACTTGCAATTTGTCTTTTGGCTTTGGCTTCTTATAGGTGGACCTTTGCTCTGGTTACCATATATTTTGGGGTATGTGTTTGCCTTGCGAATTTCTGGATTGCTTGTTGGTTTCGGTTTGAGTCATAGTTTGCGTCAAAATTGTGCCATTGTTGCTTAACAGATTATTATCTTTCATTGTGTATCATTATTACGGCTTAAATTATATCCCTTCTGACCTCAGGGAAGCCTTGTTAAGGTTTCAGTGATGATGAAATCCAAATGATATCCAATTTTAGTAGGGGAGAAAAAAACTAGTCTCATTGTGTTATCTACATTATAAAAGGATGGACACTTTTATGTTCTCATGTGCGTCACAATTCTTGGATATTTTCATTGAAGATAGTTTAGAATACAGCTATCAGCCAGTGAAAAGATCCATTCAATTACATCTTCATTCAGATGGCCTTAAAATTTGCTGATTCAATACTGATATTTAACCAATCTGCCTCGCAGCTTGGTTCTCTTCTCTCTATTTATGGATGCCATCAAATTTACAGTAGAATTGGAGAGGTTGAGCAAACCAGGATCGATTCAGATATAGGGTTGTATGTGGCTTCTGTTCAAGGGAGTCGGATTGATGCGCACCATGCAGCAAAGAGTACAAACAATCATGGTGGTTGTGATGCTCATCGTATGGCTGGAATTTGGGGTTATATTTTTCAAATTCTGTTCCAGGTAAAAAGGGTAGCAAGAATACATCAGATCTACTGCTACCTTAGAAGCTCTTGTGTTCAGCAGCAAAGGCAAACTAATTTCAAGTTCAATTTGGATTATTGAGATGGCTAAGAGGAATTTTCTCTTGTTTATTTGTGCAGACTTGTGCTGGTGCTGTAATGCTGACTGACATCGTGTTTTGGCTCGTTCTCTTTCCATTTCTTACCATAAAAGATTACAAATTGAATTTTGTGAGTATAACCAGCTTGATCATGCCCTTCTTGGTTAAAAATTTTCAAATGTTGCAATTGTCAGAGGAAGTATGCAACCCGCAAAAGCCTGCTTTGACCCAATACTAACATTTTTGCCGATAATCTATACCAATTCAAACTTATTTTTGTGTGGAATATTTGATATCTGTCTCCATTTTCTAATGCATTTTGCACTTATGTACTCTATTGGGCAGCTCTTAGTGGGTATGCATTCAATAAATGTTATCTTCCTTCTTGGTGATGCTGGATTGAATTGCTTGGTAAGTTGCTTCTCATAGCATTATGCAAACTTCTCACATTTTCCCCCTTCATTTATATAACTGATCTCACTTCAATTACTTGTGAAGTAAATTTGTCTGGTAATTGCTTTTCAGCATTTCTGTTGGTTCCGAATTGCGTACTTTGTACTGTGGACAGCAGGCTATGTCATTTTCCAATGGATTATCCATGCTTGTGTTCCATTATGGTAGGATTTTCTCTATCAATAACTTTAATATATAAGTCGGCACAAATGAAATATAAAATCTAGGAAAGTGTTTAGTAGTCAAATATATTGATTATATACCACTTTTTGTGGTGACTAAAAATTTTCATGGATTTTATATTTTCTTCATACCAGCCAAACAGACCCTTGGCCTCTTGTGCATTCTTAAATTCTACATCTTTTGTAGGTGGCCTTACCCCTTCCTTGATCTGTCATCGCCTTATGCTCCGATATGGTATGTTTTATTGCTGAAGAACAACTTCTTCCCTATCACTGTGTATGTAAAAAATGCCTCAGTAGCATAATAGTTGATGAATGATCTTGGCTGCTATTCAAATACTAATTGATTTGCACCATATTGTAATCCACAAGTTCATGCCCATAGGAAATTAAAAAAACCAAAGAGTTATACCTGTTTGAAATAGATAATGCAGCATCCTGACCATTGTTTGCCGCTGGCAGGTATCTTTTGGTGGCTCTATTGCACATCCCATGTTATGCCATTTTTGCGCTTATAATGAAAATGAAACACCACTTGCTATCAAGGCGATTTCCTCAAACATACCAATGTCGGAGGTGAAGCGATTTAAACTAGAAATGTGGTAATTCAGAACAACTTTCTGGAGATGGACTTGGCTTCCAATAATCAGATATGGCTAGCTTCTGATATCAGTAGTTGTGAATATCCTCTACGACAAAGGTTAGAATTAAGATAAATGAGAAAGTTGGAAGAATTTTTCGGATGAGTTTTTGGGGCAGGAATGAGGAAAATGTATACTCTGTCAACAAGAAAAGTTTATGCAGATTTATTCAGTACCAAGATCCAATCACAGAAACCCTATGAAAGCGAAAAATGAGGGCAAATGTTACTGATTTTAATTGTATATAAGATCCTAAATGACATTTTGATTAAAGGATGTTGCAATTACATTTGTGAAATTGTTCTTTTTCTAAGCAATAGTTAACTGTTTGAGCACTGAAATGCCAAGCCTCTCTTCATCAATAATTAACAGGAGCTGAACATATTTCTTTTCTAGCAATGTCACATATACCGATGTCATTGTTAACCATATTAGTTGCTTATTCTTCAAAATATTTAGAGGACTTTTTTTATAAAAATAAATAAATAAATAAAGATTCGCCGTTGAATTCATAGCATACATGTTCACATTTAAAAAAGCATAGTACTGGAATTAGTTGAGAAACAAAAGGAGAAAACTAGAAGAGATCAAAAAAGAACTACAAAGTGGCAGCAACATATTTTTCATTAAAAATAACATTTCTTTGGGTAAAAAGTATTAGATGAATTACTTATTCCAAAAAATGTTGGATGAATATGACATGACTTGTTTAAAAAAATCTTGTAACCAAACAAAATTTTCTAAAATGACATAAAATTTCCTTTCCCCCTTTTTTATTGCCAGTCTAATCCACCCTTGCACTTATGCGAACATCCTATTAATAAATAATATTAAAAAAGTAAAGATTTTAGCATCAAGAAAAAAAGACAAAGGGATGACTTCAGGCCCAATTCCTTTTTTTCTTAAGGCTTTTATACGCAAGAGTAAACTTTATTATTTGCAAATTAATGTTGAGATATAGTTATAGATATTTAACTTAGGTTAATAATTTTTAAGGAAATAATTAAATATCATTGGGTTATGCTTAAGGTAGGTCGTTACACCTTCACTGTCAAAACTTGCTACTTACAATTATTGTCTTAGGCTCGGTGTCCGTAATTGGTCACTGCTAGCCAAGAACAACGGCGGCAACAAGTCTTTGTTGTCGGCAATATGGTTGGGAGCAACCAAGCCTTCCCACAACTGGCCTAAGCCAGGAGGAGGAGGCAAAAACTGGCGTCATGGTTTATCTAATTTTTCTTTTACAAAAAAACCGGTGAGACCTATGCGTCTATTATACCCCTAAAAATAGTAAAAGCAATTTACAATATTTCCTTCTTTCATTCAACAAGTAATTCTGAATTCAGTTCTCAAATAAAACTCATTTTTTTAAAAAATTATTAAAATAAATTTATTCTAAAAAAATGTATTCACATAAGTCTACTTTTTTTGTCCAAGTTGAATAGTAAAAGAAAAAGTAAAAATAATATCTTAATTTTTGTTACCTTTCTTTAAGGATACTTACTACAATTTTAATAATTAATTAATTTAATAAATAAAATTCCAAATATGGCCTCACTGCTGAGTCTCACAAGTGCTTCCGTAATAAACTTCATTTAATCTGATATATCTATAAAGCATGAGTTCGATAAAAGAGTTTAAAACCTACGGATCGATTACCTTAGATCGTTTAGTGATCATATTTATATGTAGAAAAAAAAATATAAATATATATATTAAGTGGAAGATATTATAAATATTTTAACGGATCAAATCAACCCAATAGACCCATTTACCCGCAAGGCCAAATCATTTGGATGTTGATCGCCACCTCCACTATGAAACCCTAACTCACCCCTACCTCCCCAAATCATTTGGCGGGCAGACGATGACGTCTGGGGGGTGATGGGGGTGGGGGGGGGGCGGGCGACGACGACGCGCAGGGTAACGGGGACGCCCGTGCCGGGGGTGGTGGGGGGAAATTCAGTGAGCGATTGAAAAATAGAGGTCGAGAGGGTGGTGGGGAAGGGAACCGTGGGGGGGTGAAAACGGCGGTGGGGGGATGGTGACACCCGGGGGGGTGATGGCAAGGGAACGACGGCGAGGCGCCGGGGGACGGCGATGCCCGCAGAGGGGGCAGAATCCGGTTGGGGGGGGGGGTGATGGTTGGGGACAGTGACGACGACGCAGTGGGGGACAGCGGCTGCGGGGCAGGGTCGGGTGGGCAGGGCCGGGGTTGGGGCCGGTGGCGGTGGCGGTGGGGAGGGGGAAGGCAAAAGAAAAAAAAAGTGAGGGTGGATAGTGGGCCGTTGGATTTTGATCCAACGGTCCACAATCCAAACGCTGCGTGTGCGCTGCAAAACGTTGCAGCGCATAGTAGAAGCACCCCCCCTCCCAAGGCCGAATCGTTTGGATGTTGATCGCCACCTCCCGTACGAAACCCTAACGCCCCCCCCCCCCACCCCCCAAAATATACATATACATATATATATATATATATATATATATATAGAGAGAGAGAGAGAGAGAGAGAGAGAGAGAGAGAGAGGGACGGTTGTGTATTGCATCAAAATGCAGTGCACAACAACGCATTTTATTGTGGGCCGTTGGACGAAAATCCAACGGCCCACAATTAAAAAATATTCCCACCCCCCTCCCTCCCTCCCTCCCGCCGTCCGCCCCATCCCGGAGATTTCCCGGCGATCGCCCCCGCCCTCGACCCAGACCTTCCCTGCCGGTCGCCCCTACCCTCCCGCAGTCGTAGTCGCCCCCGACCCCGCTCTCAGCCACAGGCTCATCCCCCTGTCCTGCCCGCAGCTGTTGCCTCCTCGCCCCCCACGTTCCCCGCCCCACCCTCGTGATCCCCTCACCCACCTCAAGCACGGGACCGAGTCAAGTTTTTATTACAAAATAAATTAAAAATAATAAAATAATTTCGTAACAATAACATCACTCTATCTTGACGCGAGTCAATATTATGAAACTAATTTTTTTTAAAATAAAATAATTATGTAATAAAAACTTAATTCTATCCCTATTCGAGTCAAGTTTTTATTACAAAATAAATAAAATAAAATAAAATAATTTCCTAATAAAATCTTAACTCTATCCCGACTTGAGTCAATATTACGAAATAAAATTTTTTTAAAAAAATAATTTTGTAATAAAAACTTAACTCGAGTTGGGACAGAGTCGTAAAACAAAATAAATTTTTTTAAAATAAAATAATTTCATAATAAAAACTTGACTCTATCCCGTGGGACTTGAGTCAATATTACAAAATTAGTATATTTTTTAAAAATTTATTTCATAATATTGACTCGAGTGGGGATCGAGTTAAATTTTTATTATAAAATTATTTTATTTTTTAGTATTTATTTTATAATAAAAATTTGACTTGATCTAGACTCGAGTCAATATTATGAATTTTTTAAAAATATAAAATAAATTTGTAATAAAATTTTAACTCGATCTCGACTCGAGTCAATAGTATGAAATAATTTTTTTAAAAAAAATTTTTGTAATAAAATCTTGACTCAATTTCGATTCGAGTCAATCGTATAAAATAATTTATTTTTAAAAAAATTATTTCGTAATAAAAATTTTACTCGTTCTTGACTCGTGTCAATAGTACAAGTAAATTTTAATCGTTCTTGTCTCGACCTCGACTCGGGTAAAGTAAATCAATAATTGACTCCGTTTCGACTCGACTTAATTAAAATTAACCTATATCGACTCGAGGCTGCTAATAAAAAAATGACTCGGTCTCGATTGTAGTTAATATTCTTATAATATTTAAGTAAATCAGAAACAAGACCGGTGGATCCATCTTATATAACTTTCTTGTACATGATGAATGCAAGTACAAACTTACAAGTTGCAAAAGTGTGAAATTTGATTAAAGCAAATAACAATTCATGATAACAAGTTACAAATTCGAAGTTATCATAGTCGTTCTATATCACTACTTTGACAATCGCCATCACTGGGTCGACGCCCCTGAATAGACTCCATGACTCCACTTTCAAATTGAACAATTTTTTGCCTATATATTTAAAAACAAAACATGGAAATTAAGCAAAATATATATATATATATATATATAACAAACATCAAAAGAAGGGTTGATTAGGCAACATTACCATGATACAATTGCTGGGCAAGTGCGTTTATCATGCCCAACTCCCCGTTGATTACACTCATGGCATAGCCTATCTTTTCCCAAAGGGTCCACTGCAAGTTCTTTACCACTCTTCCATCTTTTACCACATCCTTTTGTCTTTGATTGTGAGACAAGGGGCTGGGGCCTTGGGGGGGCGGGGGCCTCGGGTTTGGGGAGGGTAGGGGAGGGAAGGCGGGGGGGGGGGTAGGGGGACAGGGGGCGGGAGACAGTGGGGGACGGCGGGGCAGGGGTAGGGGCCGACGGGGGCGGGGGTGGGGTGCGGCCTGTGTGGGGAGATAGGGGAGGGAGGGGCGGCACGGGGCAGGAGAGGGAAGGCGGGGGGCAGGGGGCTGGAGACGGCGGGGCAGGGGTAGGGGCCGACGAGGGCGGCAGACGGCGGCAGGGGTGGGGGTGGGGTGCGGCCGGTGTGGCGAGACAGGGGAGGGAGGTGCGGCATGGGGCAGGGGAGGGAAGGCAGGGGGCAGGGGGCCGGATACGGTGGGGCGGGGGTAGGGGGCAATGGGGGTGGGGGCGGGGGCGGGGGGCGACAGGGGCGGCAGGTTGGGGAGGGGTCGGTGGCCAGGGGCGGGGATGGGTGAGAGGGGTGGTCGGCGGGGGACGGCCGAGCCGGTGTTATATAGAAGGAGGACCGCGGGAAGGCGCCGGCAGGAAGGAAGCGCGCCAAACCATCGTCGGGGGGGGGGGTGTGTAAATTAAATTTGGGCCGCCGGATTTTGATCCGACGGTCCTGGATGAAAACGCTGCTGGTACGGTGCGTTTTCACACAGTGCACAGTAGCGTTTATACCCGAACCCAATATGATTGAACCTAAATACAGTCTTTTTTGTTTCGGGTCGGGTTGGCAAAGCTACCTCCTGAGTGACGAGCGTCAGTTTGTCCAATTGTAAGTATCATGGAGTTGAAACGAGCATTCCATGGGGACCTGGTTGAGGACCTGCACTTAGCCGGGGAAAGTTTAGTCATGACTAATTTTACGATCATTTTTGTTTTTCTAAACAATTGTATTGACTATTGAGTGTATTTGGATAGATGCTGGAGCCTGGGAATTGGGTTTACCCAGGTATTCCTAGTTACCATTCCATTATATTGAGCTTCACAAGTTCTTTTTGCTTTTTTCTCTTTTTTTTCCCCAGAAAATTGAACCCGATGATATATGAGGTAGATGGATCTCGTGGACTCTCTCTCATAAATGCCAATTACTTCACTTTCAACTTCGTTTCCTTTGGGGATCATCGAATCGATAATATCACCCTCAACCACAGACCAACCCATATGTTAAGTAGACGCAAACTACGTATTCATGTCTATTGGTCAATTTTCTAAACGAGTACAAGCTGCTTAAACATCAATATTGAGATGCCAGCAAGCTTCATTTGATAGAAGGCCACCCACATTGTGGAAGAAGATGATCATGGCAGCATTTGCACTTCTTTTAGCTCCACCTCCATGTGTACTTAACCGATCTTCTCTAGTAAGGGGAGTAGGGACTCACTGTGTTTGGCCGAGGTCCATTTTCATAGGCGAGGAAAGGAAGAATGCGGTTGGAGCGGCTTCTCTTAGTAATCTACCCATTGGTGCAGCAAGTCCAAGGTCATCGGATAAATGGTTCAAAGAGGTAGGAGCCCAAGGTTTGAAAATGGAGTTTGTAATGATTATGAGAAATGGTGCACAAGTAAGTTTCTTCGTCATTTTATTCTATGTTTTATTATCTGTTTCAATATTCAGATCATTCAAACTTTGAGAAGCTGGATAGACTTGTCCGAAGTGTTAATATGTGTAATTGTATTAATGATATATAGCCTATTGTCACACTCGGAATACTAAA